>CM049800.1:6986057-7114089 GCA_027422405.1 Ptychobarbus kaznakovi | reverse complement strand
TGCGGTATACGGTACATATCTCTGTATTTTATATTTGGATTAAACAAATAAATAAAGTGAATGTAACCATGGAGGCATATATAATTTGCAAAAAAGGTTAAAATCGCATTACATTCTAACATTGTAACATTGCTATCTAAAACCTAAAATAATGCTTTTAAAGCAAAGTTAAATTTACTAAACTAAAAAAAGAAAAGAATAAAGCACAGATAGGCTAATTGAGTAAAAAGGCTATTTTGATTACCCCGTTACAGTCACTTTACAGTTAGTGCTATCATACAAATAGACTTACTTGTAGGTTTAAAATGTCCAACTACAAACATTTCAGCTAAATGCATGTAATGTAAACCTGTCAGCATGTCAGCTCTTTCCACCTTGCAATAGTAAACTGTTCTGGACATTAGGTCAGTTCTTCCAGATATAACTTCACAGAAACCAACCGCAGCATCTCTCTGGACATCATTAAAGGTTAACCTCGAGGTTAAGCTTGAAGCACTCTTTAAAATATTCACAATCCTGAGCCCATACAAACAGAAGTATGTTGCCACATCCATGCAGCTTCTAACCATTATTATTTCATGAAAACTGACAAAGGAAACCAATCTTATTCACACAGACCTATTATTAGACTGCAATGACGATGGAAGACCAAAACAGACATCTGTTGATGCAGTGCCAAGTCTTACACTGAAGGAGCTAAAAAAGAATTAGCACAATGTGTTTGCCGTCTGCTGCGCCTCTGTGCTTCCCGCTAACATCCAAAGCACAGTGCTGTGATTTGGGGCAGTTGTTGTGTTAGTTTGGCCTGTTTTCATGTTTGAAGTTCTGCACTTGCTAATTGGGTTGTAGTTCCCTGTTGGGATGTCAGAGAGCTTTGTCAGCAGTTAAGGAGAGGGCAGAGGAATAAACGGGGCAACAAAAAAAAACGACTTAATCCCAAGTCCCCATCCAGTTTCCCGGCGAGAGTTTTGTGGCCAGAACTGCATGGCCCGAGGCTGAGAAGAAAATAATGCAGGTAAATGATGACAGAGAGGGATTTTAAAACCCAACGGTAAAGATGAGAGCAGAAATCACATTCAAACACAGGCACGCTGCCATTTTTTCTCAGAGTGCATTAGCTGAATGTGAATAAAATGAGTAGTAGGGGTGTGCTAATGTCGAGAGGATAATTATATGTTTATCTGTGTTTCAGTCATAGTTGTAAACTTAAGACAGTGTGTCTAACTGCACAAAATGTGTTTTTCTCGACTTACTCTTTTGTGTGCGAGGCTCCTTTTGTTTGGTAGTAAGAAAGAATCATGTCCACAAAATACAGAAAAAAATAAAAATAGTGTATTTTTGAAAAAGACAATCAGTAAATGAGAAAGGATTTGGTTGTGCAAACAATGCTTAAAGAATCTGTGACTACAAAACCAAAAACTGTCCAAGAAAGAAATGTGTGAGGTGTGCGTGTTACAATATAATAATGGCCATCATTAGTTGTCAGCCATAGTAAAAATCGCTATCTGATGTAAATAAATCTATTTATATCCAGCACTCCTTACTGTGGCCTTTTATAAACTCTCGAGTAGACCTGTATCCTGTCCCATTCTATTTTTTTTATAAAGGACATGTGTTCTGCTGGTCACTAATGCAGAGTGCCAATGTGAGGAGTGTAATAAACTCTCTGTCTTGAGTTTTGTCAGTTTAACTGTACTTCCCCTTCATCCAGAGGCCTGGCTTAAGTGAGCTTGTTGCCAGGGCAACTGTCTCCTCTGAGCATCACTTTTCCATGGAGATAGAATTCTTTGATAATCCATGGGATTGAGAGAGAGGAGGTGGGTGAGAGAAGAGTAGAGTGCTTTGCTGTGTCCTCTGAGGCAAACAGACACACACACACAGTGCCGTGCGCTAAATAAACGCAACAACTCAAACGTCACTGACTACATAAAACCCCGGCAGTCTCACAGACTGTAAACCAGAAAGAGGTGTCGCAATGTAGCACTGTACTTATATTTTTGGAAGTAAATGTTTGCACTAGCAAAACTCACCACCACTTTGCTATGATGTTCATGGAGGTTTTAAAAATTTATTTTCAAAATATTACTAGTTTAATAGTTGTAATGTTAATATTTCATTATCAAAAACTTTGGAAATTTGTTTCTGCATGCAAAACTCACCGCCACTACAGTATGCTATGGTGTTCGTAGGGAGGTTGCCAGTTTTAAGAATAAAGTCAAAACTTCACGTGAATATTTCTTCCTAAAATAATACTTGATAAAATATTGCAAAGTTATGATTTAATTCTCAAAATTGTATGAATTTTCACAATTTTGACCTTTTCAAATTCACTTCTGCATGCAAAACTCATCGCCACCTATGGTGTTCAGAGAGGTTGCCAGTTTTAATAATAAATTCAAAACCTTACACATTGTGAATTTTTTTTCAAAATATTACTAGTTTAAATCTTGTAATGTTATGATTTTATTTTATGAATTAATCTTTTCAATTTTGACATTATTATCAAAGCGACTAGTTTTAATTATTAGTGATTTTATTCACATCATTTTGTCTCTATTTCCAAAATATTATAAAAGGTCAATTACAAGAAAGAAGTTAAAAAAGTAACACTTAACTCCAACCACTCATAAAAAGTAACCTCTCCTCATCAAGTCACATGGTTTGAGGCATCAGCATGTAGTTTGTCCATTTTAGCAAATAATACAATAAGAGCAATACTTCCAAGCACCACTTATTAAGAATTCACATCTTTGTAAAACCTCAGATGAAACATATAGCAAAAATACAATAAGCACCAAAACTTGCACAATTAATGTGGGAGATAAACTCTTGCATTCTGCACACATGCAAGGAGCATGTAACTTGAAAGAAAACGAGGCAAATGGAAAAGAGGACGTGGATTGGGAATTGTTCTGTGATGTGTGACTGCAGCAAATGGAAATGTTATCCCTCATCATTAGCGCACGACTAACAATCGGACCCAGCACAGCCATACGCCGCTACCTCGTTAAAAAAGTGCATATTAGTGTGAGATTGTGCAATCGAGTGAGTGAGTGAGTGAACAAGAGGGCATAAAAAGGCACAGGGTGTAATATGGGTCAGCTTATTATGTCTTGTGTCAGACTCTTTTCTTCCTAATGCTAAGAAAAACAGATCAACTCCCAAGGCAGTAGAATGGTGTTGGTCGTAGGTGGTGCTAGGAAATGCTAATGGCAGAGGGTAGATGAGATTTCCACTGACGTATATGAACATTTGCAGCCGCTAACTCCACAGACCAGAGACATGGACATGGTGTTTGCCATGCCTCAGTGATTTTTTTTGCCCATCTCTCAAAGCCTGACCTACACTGAGCCCTGTCTTAAGGAAGAATTTATTTTGTACTGAGTGACAGAATACCAAATGGGGCGAATAAAGCAATAGATTATTCAAAAGGGAAGATTTTTTTCCTATTTAATCTGTTTGGAACATTAATTTCCCCACATTTCTGGCAGAGGGTTTGATCTGAGCTAATTAAATGGGCTGCTTTGTTAAGCTACTATTCAATCGCACCCGCAAATGAATCCTTGTTTATTATTTTCAGAGCTTATTTGTTTTAGTAAATAGCCAATTCAACTGCAATATGAAAAACATGTATAAAAAAAGTACGAATTTAGAGTATTTGAAAAATACAGGCGAGTGAATTGTGATGGGAGAGTGTTTGTAAATGGCACACTATATAGAACACACTTTTCTAAAGTTCACAAAGTAGTAGTAGCTACTAAAAATGCACAACATGAGTTGATATTCACTGAAAAATGTTTAAATGAAAAAAAAAATACTGTTTAAGTGTGTCTTAAAGAAAAAACTGAACCAAAAATGAAATTCTTGTGTCATTCCAAATCCGTTTGACTTTTTATTCTGTGAAACCCAGGACTTATAAACAATATCTATAAGGATAACTATATCAGCATCCACACCAACGCACACTAATCTTCTGTTATTATGAGCACATAACGCAGCTCTGTTTACTGTCAGGATGGATTCTGATTGGCTGTCAATGATTTCATTGTTCATCAGGTAAAAAACAATCATTGTGTTAGTGATTCCAACAATATCATTTATTTGTGCCGTTACTGATATAATTGTGGTTTGGACCCTGTAATTCTTTTCAAATTAAAGTGATTTTGAAAACTATATCATCATTATTATAGTTAACGTTCTTAGTGTGAATGAGCCTCTACTTAAAGGTGCGATAGAATGGAAAACTGTATTTACCTTGGCATAGTTGAATAATAAGAGTTCTGCACATGGAAATGACATACCGTGACCCTCAAACACCATTATTTCCTCCTCCTTATGTAAATCTCGTGCATGCAAAAGACCACTGAAAAAAGGCGAATCCCATCTCAACATAACACCAACTGGGACATTACAGTCTGGATCATTAATGTTTACATCCCAACAATTGCATCATGTATGACGTGTTCTAGGCCAGCCGGACCTGCACAGCCGAATCATCGATGCAGTGTTGCCAGATATTGCTATTAAAACAAACAAAAAACGATAAATAGATCAAAATAAACTAAAATGATTTCAAATCTTTTGCAATTAAGTTAAGATAAAGATATCGCTGACTCTAAACTACAACGTCCTACTTTATTAACTTTCTAAAGCAAGGATACTCAAATCTGGCTCGCGAGATCCACTTTCCTGCTGAGTTTAGCTCTAACCCTAATCAAACACACCTGAGCATGCTAATCAATGTCTTCAGGATCATTAGAAAATCACAGGTAGGTGAGTTTGATCAGGGTTGGAGCTAAACTCTGCAGGAAAGTGGATCTCGTGTGCCAGATTTGAGGATCACTGCTCTAAAGTAAAAAAAAAATAGGAAAAGGAAAGACAAGTCCAAAAACGCTTATAACAGCTGAATCTGGCAACACAGAGGCTGCATCCACGTCCTCACTCACAACTCTCTCTCAACTCTCTCTCAAGCCTCGTTCACTCCACCAGCATCTCACAATGATCATGTTCATACTACAGACGCTAAACATTCTTAGAAAATCTCTCAAAATCTGTATCTTCGTCTAATACAGGCTCAAACATATAAGGTTGGATGCCTAATCTCTCTATCGTTCACGCCGGACAGTAGAGATCTGTTTGCTGTGTGAGCTACTGAAATGAGCTATGCTGTGAAACAATAAGAGCAGAGCTAATCATTATTATTCATGACCCTTCCAAATAAGGTAATAACAGACCATTTCATTCTAGGGACAAATCCTAGGGTTGTAAATAGACATGTAAACCATTTCTGGAGAATTTTGCCCTTACCTAAGCCACAGACCTTCTATGTAGATATCAGAGAACAATTTAAAATATTGTATCAATGCATTCTATGGCACCTTTAATAACGTATCCAATAATGTAAGCAAAAAAGCTGAAAAGTCTTTTTTTATATAAATAAATAGGGTAATAATCAAACACCCAACATTTAAGCAAATTTAACAGTAGAATTGAGGTGAATAGGGTGCAGAAATGTTCAGCTCCTTCTCTACAACTGTTTTGGGGTTTAAAGGATTAATTCACTCCAGAATTACAATTATCTGATAATTTACTCACCCCCTGTAATCCAAGATCTTTCTTTCTTAAGGTAAAAAGAAATGAAGGTCCAAATTGCAGTTTCAATGCAGCTTCAAAGTGCTATACACAATCCCAGCCAAGGAATTTAAATAGCAGTCTTATCTACGAAGCAAACTGATTCCCATTCTATTAAAAAAAAAAGTTTTATCCAATAAACTAATTTGACTAGAATCAGCTGTTGTGATACACCATTTTAACCATTTTTTGTCAAATGCTCATCTTGCCTTGCACTCCTCCTCTATCTTCACTCTGTTTTTTCCTGATTAACATTATTCACTTCATCTGCCCCCTGTCCTCCCTTTGTCACACATGCCCCGTAACCTCCGTCTCCTCTGTGAATCACTCACTGTATCGACACAACTCAAGGTGCATTTTATCATAGCTCAAACTGCAAGGCGCTACATTCCCTGCCACAGACCAACAAATTATACAACCCATCAACAGGCATATATCCATTGAAATATCCGTCCGGTCTCCCACACAACTATATTTTATTAACCCATTCTCTAAACGAAGAATGCTAAATCCTGGAATGTTTCCCACACACATTTAACCACCAGAACGCCGCAGTCCCTCAAAAAGAGAGACGGGTGCTAGAGGTCTGTGGCAATGGCGTTCTTAGCCTCCAGCCCCCAATTGACTGAAGAAATCAAGACAAGAACATCTTTTCCGGATGACATGGGGGAGCAGTGATTTGTTAATTGCCCTCCCATTGCCTGCGTCGATTTCCTGAATATCCGCTGGTGGATTAATTTAATACTATTTAAATATTGCAGTGTTTATTGAAAGATTCCCATTTCTAATTCTAAAACAAAATAGTTTTTCCCAAGCAAACAATTTGACTAGAATCATAAGCTGTTGTGAGTGTACACCATTTTAATCATTTTTGTCAAAAATACTATTCTTTTGTCCTTGCACCTCCTCCCTCTCTCTCTCTCTGTCTTTTTCCTGACTTAACATGTGCTCATTCATCTGTCCCCTGTCCTCCCTTTGTTCCCACATGCCCCGTTTACCTCCGTCTCCTCTGTGAAAATCACTCACTGCCTATCGACACAACACAAGATGCATTTTATCATAGCTCAACACCCTCGACACGAGGCGCTACATTCCCCTGCCACAGGAACACGACAAATTATACAACCATCAACAGCATTTATCCATTAAGATATCCGTTCTGCGGTATCCCACACAACTATAACTTTTATTAACCCATTCTCTAATCGAAGGAGGATGCTAATAGATCTCTGATGAGTTTCCCACCACACATTAACCACCAGAACGCCGCAGTCCCTCAGGAAGACAGAGAGACGGGTGGCTAGAGGTCTGTGGGTCGATGGCGGTAGGTTAATAGCCTCCAGCCCCCAATTCACAAAGAATAACAGGAGTAGAAAGAAATGCTTTCCGCTCATGGACGCTAAGGCGGGAGCAGTCAGATTTGAGTTTGATTGCCCTCCCATTGCCTGCGTCGATCAATATCCGCTGGTGGAATGAAACTAGCTGTGTTAAAACACCACTTCCACTCCTGTGAGCTGAGAAGTGTGGCGGCACTCAGGTGGATGAGACCCAACCCCCAGCAGGCTGAGAGAGCACGCTCTGTGCATTACTGAGAGCATTTAAGTGTCTAAGCCAGAAGGGTTCAACAGAAAAAGCAGTTTTAGCATTTTCTCATTTTTCCCAATGTACTTCAGTTTATGGACCAGTTTAGTTCACTAAACTAGTATCTAGTTTTTGGCTATGACTTTTTACCCTATTTGGTACCATTCACAAAGGAAAATCTAAAAACTGGAGGAAAATAGTAAACCAGGGGTCTTGAGATATGGTTTAAAAAGCTGAACTCTCTTTAACGTCTTACTGAACGAAGCAAAAACTTGGGGTTTATGATGCTAGATGCTGAAGAAGTAATGAGATTACCAAAGATGCGTATCTGACTTGTGTACATTACTGCATATCAGCATTTAAAAATAGCACAGATAGAATGCATTCTTTGTGAACAGGTTCTTAGCATAAAGATCTGCTTCTATACATGAGAAATGTAAGAGAAATATTAATTATGCATGCATTTGGGGTTGATACAAATATTTAATCAAATTAACACTATATTAAAAAAAGAAATTAATACTTTTATTAAATTTAAGATTTTTCAAGGATTATGTGATGCAACCTCAGCTTTGCCTTTACAGTAATAAATTACATGCTAATAATTACATATCTTTAAATAGAAGCAACAAGCAATTCATTTAAATTCTAATAAAACTTAAATTCTACATACTGACAATACAAATAATATTTTACTATTTTTACTGTTTTTTCATTAAGTAAATGCTGCCTTGGTGCACATAAGAGGACTTGATTAACTGCAAGCGCTAATCTAATCTACAAATCTCATGTCAGAAGTACCATTTATTCTATAGTCAATATTAAAATTAAAAAAACGTATACCAGATAAGAGTTCTTTATTACTGACTGTTTACTTGAATACTTTATTTTGATTAACTTCAAACATTTCTTCATATCAAGTAAACAGCAATAAAACAAAGAACAATTACTTGAAAAACAAAACAATGTTTCCTTGAGAAATATTGTCTTTGAAGATTACACATGATTGTTTCATTTGTTAATATCCTAGATGTATAGATGGATAGATAGATCATAAACAGCAAGGAAGATGACATCAATGATATAGAAGCTATTACACACTTTTTAAATGTTCATCTAATGTTTGTGCTTAAAAATGACGCACTCTGACAAATGTATCAGAGAAGATACGTGCGCTTATTAGTTATGAGTCTCCTGTTCATCAGTTCATCTATCCATTCAGTCTGTCGCTATATTATTCACTATATTATTATGTTATTCACTACCATCTACCATCCTTTCAAAGCAGTCGCTTTTCATTCTGTTCATCCGTAAAGTTATGACAGAGTTGAAAAAGACCCATCCGATGTGAATCCTGGTGGACGATGCTTTTTGCAGCAAATCACCCCTAAGTAAAAGAGCATATCTTTACTTTAATATTCCATTAGACTCACTGAGGAGTCAAGAGGGGCCTGAGGGGCCATCCCATTCGTCACAGGAACAAAAGACCGCTCTCCCACTGCACATTGTGCCACAATAGTTTCTAGCATCAAAAGCTTCAAACCGCCTCAATACAGTTGAAAAGGTCGCCACTATAATAGCAAGACATCATAAGTGATAGCATTTGAATGCTACATTCACTTTCAGTAGACAGGTTTGATGTTTTGTCTATTAAATACTATGAAATGTGGCAAAAAACTTGCTTAGACATGTGAAAGAAAAAATACCTTTGAGGTATTTATCTATATTTGATGTGTATTTTTCTCTACAATTTCACTAGTTAAAAGCATCTCGCATAACAAAATACAAAATGCCTCCCTGTCTGACAAACATATAAAGAGGCGTCCTGAGAGACCACAGCGATACACAGACAGCTGCAAAGAGCAGTAGGTGAATAGAGAGTGAATAATAAGCAAAGGGGGTTTGGAGTCCCAAAGGGGTCCGAGGAGAATAGAGAGGCTACTTCGGAGATGCTAATGTGGTATTTGAGGGTAGAGCTGATCTGAAATGGACAGGAAATTGCAGAGATGCTTTTGAACTTTTTTAACCTTTAATAATCACCATGGGCTCACACGAAAAAAAAAAAAAAAAATCACAATCAACCTCTGAATCATTTTGTTTTCTTGAGTTAAAACCAAGTCTGATACTTTTACATGCGAGTACTTTTAAGTAGTTTTTACAGAACCACTAGTTCCAGTTTTGGATGCTGATTGTAATTGGCCGGTTCAAAATCCAGCACAATACAGTATATTTATGGCATATAAAGGACTTTCTCTTCGAAACTTCTGTTAATAAAATTTATGTTTTAAATGAAGTTTAAACATTTAAACTTTAAGATGTTTTTTTATTGAAATATTTTAATACATATCTGTATAAATTGAAAGTGATAGTTAAGACATATCAATTTCAATTTAAATGCTGTTCTTTTGATACATATGTACAAAAAAATTAAGCATTTTTTCAACATAATAATTAGTAAATGAAACAAATTACTTTTAAAATATATGTCATAGCTGAAGTCTTACATATATAAAAACTGATTTCTAACAATGACTTTTTGAATGTAGAAATATTGTGTAATAAAAGCAACAGTATTATTCTAACTATTTTATAATGTAAATAAAGTCATACCTTTCTAACTATTTCATACCTTTCTGCTTAAATATAAAGTGTTTTTTCCGTACCACTATTTTGACCAAACACTACCAGGCCTGCCATTGGTCAAACAAACAGATAATCTTAACCCCAAACTCACATTATTGGTCGAACTAAAGTTGCTACATTGGCCTGGTTAGGGTGCTCAAAAAAACAAAGCAATGTTTAGTTGAAAATGATGCTGGGATAAAAGAAGGTAATTTAACACGGACAATTTGACACACATCACCTTTAAATAAAGATTGACATTGTTTGTGAAGAGCAGGATTTCATTTCCTGTCAGATTTCAGACAGCAGACAAACTGACAAAGGCAAACAGGCAATTGCAGAGACAGTAATTGCAGGTTTGGTCCACCAGCTTTCATACAGGAAAGACAAACACTGGCAAATACTGAGAGATGAATACGTCCTGCGGCCTGGAGATGCTTTAGGTGTCAGGTAACAGAAGCCTCTGCTTTTTCTCTAATGAACATAGATCAGACAGACACAATCATCTCATGATATTCTCCCCACTCTATCGCTTCTATTAATCCCAATCACCGGTGACAGCTGTAACACAGATTACATTAGCTACAAAGAGATCAAATTAGGGCCTGGCATGTTCACCTGAGTGACAGAAACTGCTGCAAGAGCATAATCAATTGGTTTTCATTATTTAATCAAGTGACTCGGTGAAACTACAACTCATATTGTCGGTTTCAAGCCCCACGAATAGGCAGAAGTTCTCAAGAAAACCAACGCACACAGAAACACTCGCACTTTATGTAACACATACCAGCAGATGAGCCACACACACACTTAAAACCCAAGCAAGATGGAGGATGAAACACACACAGTCCTTCACACGAAGAGCAATGAAAGTCTAAACATGAAAGACCGCCTCCTTTCTCTGCCAGCATAAAAGAGGAGAACAGATGCATCTGATGGAAAGCCACAGGATGGGAGGGGAAATCGCTTGTCTTTTTAATCAACATCATACAATCATACAGCGCACACACAAACAAACAGACACACAGGTATGTAGGTCTCCAATATGTGGGAGTGTGGTGATTTCATATATATTGCCTGGAAGCACACATGAACTCATAAAACCAGAGGGAGATGGCCACCTCTGCCCCCTGCTCAAGCTTGATTCCAAGTAAACAAGTCGGGAACTTGGCTGAAAAAGCAGCTGGTTTAAGGTATAAGAATGAGGAGAGGGACTTCATTGATTTGAATTAGCGATAGAGAATGGATATATACTGCTATCTATTAGGGATGGGACGATACACCTACCTCCTGATTCTATACTATCAAGATACTTCGGTGCCGATACGATATGTATTGCAATTTTTTTAAGAATTTCGATTGTACAAGTTTTGCGATTCGATAGTGCTGTGTTGCAATTTTTATTTTTAACTCTAGACCATGGGAAAAAGTTGAATGATACAATTTAAAAAGGAAAAAACACATCTTAGCAGAAATTTTTACTGTTGTATTTAAGTTTTCAGTAAACATAAACAAACAGCCACAAAAATTCCAATAGAAAAATACTTTTTGAAATAAAGTGCCCATCTAACTAGTTCCATTAATAAAATAAAATAAAGAGTCCGTGAAAGCTAAATAAAATAAAATATATAAGCCGTGACCCACTTACCATACTAATATATATATATATATATATATATATATATTAGTATATATATATATATATATATATAATTTGTTAAAAAACAAAAACAAAGCAAATTTATTTTACAAAAATTAAGTTAAGGCTGTTAAGAATATGATTAATACTGAATAAACAGCCTATAAGGCTATTAAATCGCAGTATTTAATATGAATTAATATCGATTCTGGTATAAAAAAATTGATTTTAAAATCATAAATAAAAAAATTGCGATAGGTGAATCGATTTTTTGTCCCATCCCTACTATCTATATTTAGATATTTAGCCATTAGAGATCTGCTTCATCAGTTAACAGAACTGCTTCGTGTGCCCTTCAGAAAATCTACAGTGGACACAGTTTAGATTTAAAGCAGGATTTTGGGAACTTAAAATGTAAGAAAATAAATAAGAAAAATCTAATCAATCAATCATTCAATTATTTTCAAAAACTGGATGATAATGATTACTTGGAAACAGTAGTGATAATGGTAATGAATTAATAATGACTGAATCATTTGGAAACAGACTGCAGAGGATAGTAAATGCATTGAGAACTGAATTCCTAAAAAAAAAACGATATATATGTAAAGTATATCAGCTTGATGTTTTTCTTAAAGATTAGCATTTCTTTCTGGCTACTACGTATATGTTTCTATGTAAGTACAGGTACTTCTGAATGCGTTGAGGCTGGGATTTAGCTCATTTGAAGTGAAAGTGCTTGATGAACATATAATATGTGTGGAGAGCATTCACTCAGTATCATTATTTCATTTTTGACCAAGATGGCTTTTAGAAGCTTTTGCATTGGAACTAATATATATATATATACACAGGTGCTGGTCATATAATTAGAATATCATCAAAAAGTTGATTTATTTCACTAATTCCATTCAAAAAGTTAAGCTTGTATAATGTATACATTCATTCCACACAGACTGATATATTTCAAGTGTTTATTTATTTTAATTTTGATGATTATAAGTGACAACTAATGAAAACCCAAATTCAGTATCTCAGAAAATTTGAATATTACTTAAGAAATACCAATACAAAGAAAGGATTTTTAGAAATCTTAGCCAACTGAAAAGTATGAACATGAAAAGTATGAGCATGTACAGCACTCAATACTTAGTCGGGACTCCTTTTGCCTGAATTACTGCAGCAATGCGGCGTGGCATGGAGTCGATCAGTCTGTGGCACTGCTCAGGTGTTATGAGAGCCCAGGTTGCTCTGATAGGGCCTGGCCTTCAGCTCTTCTGCATTGTTGGGTCTGGCATATCGCATCTTCCTCTTCACAATACCCCATAGATTTTCTATGGGGTTAAGGTCAGGCAAGTTTGCTGACCAATTAAGAACAGGGATACCATGGTCCTTAAACCAGGTTACTGGTAGCTTTGGCACTGTGTGCAGGTGCCAAGTCCTGTTGGAATATGAAATCTGCATCTCCATAAAGTTGGTCAGCATCACAGCAGGAAGCATGAAGTGCAGAGCTCTGTGAACAGCCAGCCTCTTTTGCAATGACCTTTTGTGTCTTGCCCTCCTTGTGCAAGGTGTCAATGGTTGTCTTTTGGACAACTGTCAAGTCCGCAGTCTTCCCATGATTGTGTAGCCTACAGAACTAGACTGAGAGACCATTTAAAGGCCTTTGCAGGTGTTTTGAGTTAATTAGCTGATTAGAGTGTGGCACCAGGTGTCTTCAATATTGAACCTTTTCACAATATTCTAATTTTCTGAGATACTGAATTTGGGGTTTTCATTAGTTGTCACTTATAATCATCAAAATTAAAGAAATAAACACTTGAAATATATCAGTCTGTGTGGAATGAATGTATACATTATACAAGTTTCACTTTTTGAATGGAATTAGTGAAATAAATCAACTTTTTGATGATATTCTAATTATATGACCAGCACCTGTATATATATAATCTTCTCACTTGAGCTTGAACTTAAAATGTAGCATATACACGCTTTATGAGAAAAAATTAACCAGTGTTATTATGGACATAAGAAAATATATTTTCTTGATGTGAGGCTTCATTCTAATTATTTTATGGATAATTACATTATATATAATTCATTTTCAACACCATCAGAACTGGAGGAGAGTCAGGTGACACAACGCTTATATATGCTTGTAAAGCTCTTTTAATACAACTACACATTAAAACAATAATTTCATTTATTTTTTTATTTTTTTTAAAGACTGCGTCTAATTTAGGTGAAAATCACACAGTCAAAATTAATTGTTTAATTATAACCTAAGAACTCTATGATTTCCGGCCATCTCTCTTCATACCTACGATCGTCTCTGCTGGACCATGCCCTAAGATGTACCCCCCATAGTGTACAATTACAGCTGGAAATACCAGCGGCCCGGTCGCCAACATCCAGCACATCTCGCTCTCGATTAGAATAACCGCTTCCTCACAGCGCTGGGAGACCAGCAATGTGTTTTGGACTTTAATGACTGTGGTTAAGAAAAGTGGGATGTGATTTTTGCCTCTTTAAATATCTCTGATGATGGAGAGCGCGGTGTGAAGGCTTATTAAGGATATTACAGGGGCGTTAATAGGCAACATTAAAAAAGCACAATTTTACACTACAGCAAAGTTCAGGTTGAATCAGTCAAATTCTGTATGATCTTGGACTAGCAATCCTATTTTTTCTATTATTCCATGTTTTATCTGATTACAGCACACTACACTACTGGTTTTGAGCACAAATTGGCTGACAATAACTACAGACACATTAATGCCCAAATCAAACAGAACTGAACCAGCCTCACAAAAAAAGAGAGGGAGTTTGTCATTTCTGCCCAACTAACATCAAATTAAATTAAATTACATTAGTCACTCATCTACAGCTGGTTGAACAAACAAACAGCCACACCAAAACTCGTGCCACACCAAAACTCGTGCCATAGGTTAATGAAAATGATGTTGTGTTGGCTGGTCTTAGTGTCAAAGGGTTTAACATTTTTGTGAAAATCAACCTGTGATTGGCTTATTTACACTTGTGATTAACAGAGAAACAAATATCTAATTTTTCACCCTAAAATATTCTGCAACTTGGACTTAGCCAAGTAAATCTATTAAAGGGATAGTTCACCCAAAAATAAACGTCATCATTTACTCACCTTTATGTTGTTCCAAACCTATATGGATTTTCTTGCTCATATAAGATGATATTATGAAGAATGTTACTAACAAATCGTTTTGGTATTCATTGACCATGAATAAAATGTAAGGTCGTATGTCAACATTTCAAACAAACGCTGTATTTTTACTGCCTCTTCATGTGCTTTGGCAATTAAATCCCTAAGGTTATAGGTTGGGTTATATTTACCATGCATTAGAACACATTCCCAATGCATTTTGGTCTTGCATTGTTGAGCCCTGTCAATGCTATTATAGATGACTGGATAGACTTTTGTCGCAATTATTATTCTTCAGGGTTATCGATCTCACAGGATCCAAATCACACAAAACGACCCAACCAGGGAGCTGGGGTCAAGCTACAGACAGAAAACAGAATAATGGTAGACGTAGCTTATCTTTCTCAGACCAGCTGTGAATCACAAACAAAGTACAAGCACATCTAATATTCCATGAGATAAATGCTGTCAGCTTCTCCAAGGTGAAATTGACAGCATCATTATACAGACCTCCACTGATGAAAGGAGAGGAGTGATACACAGCAGAAAAATCATAAACCCATAATATTGTAATAAACTATATACACTATCATACAATAGTTTGGTCAGAAATATTTTTCAACAAAGTCTCTTATGCTCACTCTTATGCTTTATTGGACTGAAAATGCAGTAAAATAGTAATATTTTGTAAGAACTTAAAAAAAGAAATTTTCTAAAATTTCAAAAAACTTCAGTCCAGTGTCACATGATCCTTCATAAATCATTCAAATGTGCTGAAATGGTGCTCAAGAAACATATCTTATTATCAATTAATGAAATCATTTGTGCTGCTAAATATTTTTGCACAGCCTTAAATTGAGCAGTAATGAGTGTGATATTTAAACGTACATTTTAAAACATACATACATACATATATATATATATATAAATAAAGGTACTACAATGGCTGCATGTCTAAAAACATGGTAATAACAAGGTGCTTCATAAATGAATACATAAGAGTGGTATAATAATCTGATCACACAGCCAACATGCAGGGGAAAGCATGCTTTTACAAATTCATGTTAAGGGAAAAACAGCTCTATACTGTACACTTTTAGGAAAAAAAATATTGATCTAGGTCTAGGTAATATTTTATCTTGTTCATTGGGGAAATGAAAGAAAACACCGTCTAGAATAATTATCAAGCAGACCCTCTTGAACTATAACCCATACCAATAAATAATTCAAGGAAACACATTTAATCACCAATAAGCAAACATATATACAAAACTCTTATGATGTGTATTTGAGTGAGTGTTTGTGTATATATGTGTGCATGGACTCTGAGGTGAGACTGATTCATGCACTGTTAATGTGTAAGGGTGTTGGTCTGACCCCTCAACCATACTCCCTCTGGGTCTCATTTCCATCACCACCAACTTATCACCTTAATGCAGAAGGAAGTAAATGGGAAACTGGCTTAACACAAATCTCTATTCAGCTATACAGATCTATACAGCTGTCTCAAGTACTGGTCTGTAGGCAGTGTAAAGTGGATCACTTAAACTCACAATGAAATTATTGTCTTCAAAATATATGCTATAGGAACAGTTCACCCAAAAATCAAACTAGAGTCATGGATTACTTGTGGATTACTATAATGTTTTTATCAGCTGTTTGAACTCTCATTCTGATGGCACCCATTCACTATTGCATTAATGAGCAAGTGATACAATGGTACATTTCTCTAAATTCGTTCAGATGAAGAAACAAACTCATCTACATTTTGGATGGCCTGAGAGTGAGAAAATTCTCAGCAAATTTTTATTTTTGGGTGAACTATTCCTTAATGCCACATTATTTGTGAACTAGCTGCTGTGACATTTTCTCTGCTTGCTTGATCTCTATTTCTGTTTGGTCTATTATGTCAGCAATTTAAAAATGGTAAATGCTACACAACTTTAAAAGTCTACGGTCCTTTTTATATGCGTAAGCCATTTACTGACAGATTTGAATAACCTTTCAATGTTTTAAACCAGAATAATTTATTAATACACAACTCTGAGGCTTCAGTAGACTTGTTTCAGTCCCATCTGAACAACTTATTAAAGACTGGGAACCTCTGAATTAGAGGATAGACGTGGACTAACAACTTTTTAGCTGATGTACACTTACTTGCAAAAGTAAGTGTACATCAGATCTATGTACCTGTCCTGAAAATCACTCTTGCCTGAAGGGATTTTCTGTTGAACTTTCTTTAACCTCAAGAAGAAAGTGAATCCGTGAAATATCCCAAGACTGGATCTTAAGCATTCACTACAAAGCCCACCATGGTTAAGTGCTGTGATGGACACGTCTTTTCTCCTGGCTCATGCCTCAGTTATTCATGATTACGTACACATAGATAGCGTCAGCACACACACACTGAACAATGCTCCAGGAAGCTCATATCAATGAAGCAGCTATATCTGGCATACCGCCGTGCCCTCTCCAGAATGCATATGCACACACAGTGTCACACACAAAACACAAAGAAACTCACTGATTGGCTACTTCACTTATTAAGTCAATGACTGTCTGCCTGACTGAACCTCTCAAGTGAGAACTCTCTTCCTCTCCTGTATCAGTCCCCTTCTCACAAATAAAGACAAGAATAGGCTGCACAAATAGTACAGTTCATTTTTGCTGAATGCTGGGCAATTTAAAGGGGTCATCGGATGCCCATTTTCCACAAGCTGATATGATTCTTTAGGGTCTTAATGAAAAGTCTATAACATACTTTGGTTAAAATTTCTCAATGGTAGTGTAAAAAACATGTATTTTTTACCATGTCAAAATCAACTCTGTTTTTATCAAGCCATTTTAGTCCGTGTTGCTTTAAATGCTAATGAGCTCTGCTGACCCCGCCCCTCTCTTCCGTGGGGTGATGAGCAGTACTGTTTACTTTAGCCGCGAAAATAACTAGCACGTTATTAGGGAAGGTGATTTAATAAAAAAAACTTATACTCACTTCTTCTGTAGATGAAGCTGGATCATGAATGATTCGCGCGAACAGACGCATTTAGACAGATCTGGATCATTGCATTAATTCAAAAATGAAAGTAACATTAATCTTCTGCGTCTTCAGCGGCTCAGATGTCGGGAGTTAATGACGATTCATTATTACATCTAACAACAAAACGCCTCAATCGCTTAATCGAAGACATCTTGTGTTCCCCTGCACCGGAGTCGACACAATGGCGGACTGATGACAGCTCTCTTAGGGCGGGTCTAAGGTAAGACGGCCTTGTCAATCAGCATTACTGGTTTTACTGTACTGTTTTAATCAAATAAATGCAGACATTGTGAGCAATTGGCGAGACTTCTTTTAAAAATATTAAATAATCTTATGTAATCTTATACATACGGATTACGTATGCATACATGCTTCCACATTTTTTTAATTAGTTTTAGATACCCAAAACAGATGTTAATAGCAGGTGTAAATAGGCCCAAAGAAAGGCCAGGGGAAGGTAAAGAAAGTGAGATGGGGAGGATTGATAGGGTCTCATTAAAGATGTAGGGCTACCTGTGAGGATCAAACAGTCTGTCTGCCAGCCCACCCACACACACTCCCTCTAGAGGGGGCACATACATCATAAAAGGGGTGCCTGTGGTCAGATTCTATTCCTCCTTCTACCTCTACCTCCTCTCTCTTCCTCTCTGGCTGACTGTGTGTTAGAACAAACTCCAGTCAATACAATCTTAACATGAAATTACTAGCAGGAGTTAAAACCCTGCTAACAGAAATTACAATAAATTCAATGAAATTAAATGACTGTCTGCCTGACTGAACCTCTCAAGTGAGAACTCTCTTCCTCTCCTGTATCAGTCCCCTTCTCACAAATAATTAGACAACTGGTGGTTGAATAGGCTAGAGAAATAGTAAATACGATCTAGTACTCGTGATGGCGCCGCAGATGGCAGCTACTGTGCTTTGCTCTCCAGTGTTTGTACTGTTTTTGTTTGTTTTTCCTGTTTTATGTTTCTCCAGCACGATCAGCTTTTCCAGGGATGAACTGCTGAACATTCGGCAGAACACACCACACAATCTTTTACCGGTTTTTGATTACTCGGACGCTTTGCTGGACATTATAGTGTGTGCGTGAGCTGCGTGTGTTGTTTAGACGCTACAGGTCGCGCAGTCGGGGGAAGCGAGCCGTGCGCGCTCGTGAAGCTTCGTCAGCGCGGATATAAGAACGCCGTTGCCTAGCATCCATCTCGCGATATCTCCGCTCTCTATACAAAACTTTGAACGAACTTCTCCTGCTCTCCGGACAAATAAGGATTTTTATTCTCAATTTTTACTCTGCTGCTCTGTGTTTCACGGAAACCTGGCTGAAGGATACCATACCGGACAGCGCGTTACATCTTCCCAACTTCCAGCTGCCCATCAGAGCAGATTGCGAGGCTGAATCAACGGGGAAATCGCGCGGCGGCGGGACGTGCTTCTACATCAATGAGAGGTGGTGTACAGATGTAACTGTGTTAACCAGAAGATGTGCTGTTATGATCTAGAAACGCTCTTCATTAACTGCAAGCCGTTCTATTCGCCGCGGGGAGTTCTGTTCGTTCATTCTCGTGAGTGTGTACATTCCACCGCATGCAAACGTGAGATCAGTATGTGTACAGGAACTCGCTGATCTGATCACAGAGACTGAGCAACAACACCCGGATTCTGTTTAGATAATTAGCATTCTCGGTGACTTTAATAAAGCAAATCTCTCACGCGAACTGCAAAATACAGACAGCTTTTACATCACATGTCCCACCAGAGAATACAGTAATATATTGGATCACTGAAAATTACACAGCGATAAAGGATGCATATCACTCTGTCCCTCGAGCAGCTTTGGGACTATCTGATCACTGTTTAGTTCATCTTATACCAACCTACAGGCAGAAACTCAAATCTGAAAAACCTGTATGGATAAAAACTGTTAAAAGATGGACTGCTGAAGCAGAGCAAGACTTAAAAGCTTGTTTTGACCAAATAATGCACTGATTGGAGTGTTTTTGAAGCTGCTGCTTTTCACCGATTTGGACGAACTCACAGATAAATGACTGTAACAGGAGCATATATCAGTTTCTGTGAAGATATGTGTATTCCTACCAGGACTCGTTTAACCTACAACAATGACAAACCATGGTTCAAATCAGCAAAACTCAGACAGCTCCGTCAGTCAAAGAAGATGCTTACAGGATGGGGGATAAAGTTTTTCTTTGTATAAACAGGCCAAATACACACTGGAAAAGGTTTAGATCAGGGTGGCTAAGAGGAATTATTCTGACAAGCTAAGGATTCAGTTCTCTTCCAGTGATTCTGCTTCAGTGTGGAAAGGTATGAAAGACTTTACAAATTACAAGACACCATCCCCCAGCATTTCTGTGGAGAATCAACAACTGGCAGATGACTTAAATGTCTTTTGCTGCAGGTTTGAAAAAACACCCCACACCCGCTGAACAGTGTCCTCTCCACACAACATTAACACCTCAGCAACCCTCTCCCCCACACCTGCACTGAAAATAAGTGAAGATGACGTGCGGCAGGTCTTCATAAAGAACAAAAGAAGGAAAGCACCAGGCCCAGACGGTGTGTCACCAGCCTGCCTTAAATCCTGTGCTGATCAGCTGGCCCCCATTTTCACACTGATCTTCAACAGATCACTGGAGCTGTGCGAAGTCCCCTCATGCTTCAAACGTTCCACCATCATCCCTGTCCCAAAGAAACCCAAAATTACTGGACTTAATGACTACAGACCTGTGGCTCTAACGTCTGTGGTCATGAAATCATTTGAAAGACTGGTTTTGGCTTATCTGAAGGCCTCCACTGGACCCCCTGCAGTTTGCCTACAGAGCAAACAGGTCTGTGGATGATGCAGTTAACATGGGACTGCACTTCACCCTGCAGCATCTGGACAGACCAGGGACTTATGTGAGGATCCTGTTTGTAGACTTCAGCTCTGCTTTTAACACCATCATCCCGGACATCCTTCAGAATAAACTGACACAGCTCTCCGTCCCTACCTCCATCTGTCAGTGGATCAACAGCTTCCTGACAGACAGGCAGCAGCTTGTGAGGCTGGGAAAATTCTCATCCAGCACCCGTACCACCAGCACTGGAGCCCCTCAGGGCTGCGTTCTCTCCCCACTGCTCTTCTCCCTCTACACGAATGACTGCACATCTAAAGACCCCTCTGTCAAGCTCCTGAAGTTTGCAGACGACACCACACTGATCGGCCTCATTCAGGACGGCGACAGAGTCTGCCTACAGACAGGAGGTTAAGGAGCTGGCTGTCTGGTGCAGTCTTGACAACCTGGAGCTTAACACGCTCAAAACAGTGGAGATGATCGTGGACTTCAGGAGAAACCCCCCTGCTCTCCCCCACTCACCATCATGATTTCTACAGCACGGTGACTGCAGTGGAGTCATTCAGATTTTTTATTTGTTCCTGGGCACCACCATCTCCCAGGACCTGAAGTGGGACATTCACATGACTCCATGCATGTGAGAAAGGCCCAGCAGAGGTTGTACTTCCTTCGCCAGCTGAGGAAGTTCAACCTACCACAGGAGCTGCTGAAACAGTTCTACTCTGCCATCATCGAATCCGTCCTCTGCACATCATTAACTGTCTGGTTCAGCTCAGCTACCAAATCTGACCTCAGAAGACTACGGAGGGTAGTCCGGACTGCTGAGCGAATCGTTGGTACAACCCTCCCTGTTTGTACTCTCCAAGAACTGTACTTATCCAGAGTGAGCAAAAGGGCTGGCAAAAAAGCTATTTTTTTCAGTTTCTCTGGACCCGCACATAGAAGCCAGCACACTCCCTCTTTGAACTGCTGCCGTCTGGCCGACGCTACAGAGCTCTGAGCACCAGAACGACCAGACACAGGAACAGTTTCTTCCCCAAGCAATCCATCTCATGAACACCTGATATTAACGTGGAACACACAACACTATTTTACAACTATCTATTCACCACCACACATATATATATAATATTTAGTATTTTTTTTTTTTCCATTTCAAATTTGCACGTCAGACCTGTACACACATGAATGTCTGTATTGCATAGTGTTTTTGCAATTTTGTATATTGCCTATTTGTATATTGTTATTTTGTTGTCTGTGGCCACTCAAACTGTCCCGTTGCTGTCATTAGGACTGTTGCACTGTGGAGCTTTGTCACAGATTTAACAAATTCCTCGTATGTGTAAACATACCTGGCCAATAAAGCTCATTCTGATTCTGATTCTGAATAAGATGTTGTCTAATGAGAAGAAGAGTTTGTGAGAGACACCATAATAATTAACAACTGGTGGTTGAATTTGGAAAAATTACTGTGTGTACAGTGTACAGTGTATAGTGTGTGTGTGTGTGTGTGTGTGTGTGTGTGCGTGCGTGCGTGCGTGCGTGCGTGCGTATATATTAACTTTGGGAAGTAGTCTCACTTATCACCATATTGTTTATTCCATTCATATTTTTATTAGATTCGATTTTTTGCCCCTCAGATTCACTGCAGGTTTTTTCCAGCTGCCCACAGAGTGGAAGGCTCATTAAATATGGATGCCATGTACTACCACAACCAATTTTGCATGTTTAATTTAACAAATAATAACATCAAAGAGTATAGGGAGGCACAGAGCTGCATTATTCATGAGCTGATTGGACTAGAGGGAAACGGAATCAGTATGTTGTTCAGGTAACTGCCAAGATGGGCGGAGTCAAGTTTAGATAGATTAGCATGCAATTAATAGCATGTAATGAAGGTTCCGAAAAGGCTTTGTAACGTGTAACGTTAATCACTATTAGACAAAGCAGTTCAAATCTGCAAGGAATTTGAAATTGCATGGTTGCATCAACAAATGCGTTTTTATATTAGTTTTGCATTTGTTAACACTATCGGGTAGGTTTAGGGTTGGGTATGGTGTAGTGGAGGGCATATTTCCAACACGATAGAGCATTAACTTTTAGGGACAGACCCTGGATATTTGAATTATTTTTTACAAATAAATAGGCCTATGAGAAATATATTTTCACTTAAATAAGAATTTAAGGAAACAAAATAAAAACTGTGCAACAAGTAGCCTATGCAGAGTTTTGGTTCATTTTTGTGCTGCGCGAAAGGAAACCAGACGGCATGAGGCATGCTGTTTTTTAGGCTTATTTTACAGAAGAGCAAAGATTTGTTTTTATTGTGAATGCACACAAATAAAAGCAAACTTTTTATAAATTCCAATTATCTTCATGACTAAAAGTATTATTTGCTTCCACTGTTAGAAGGAAAAAAAAATTAAATGATTTGATTTTGTGTCGAACTAAAGAGCCAACATTGGTTTCAGTTTCGTTTTAGCCTAAATTAATTTGTTTTGGTTTGTCGTTTATATAGCTATAGCTTCTTACATTTGTATTCTTGTTCTTTTATAAATAGCCTACTGTTATTTGAAAGGATTTGTTGTGGAGTGAGGGGAACTAAAATAGCCTAGCTATGTTTACAGTGTTTACTTTAATGTTTGTAATTCGCGTCGGCCTATTTCTGAATTAAATAATAAAATGCGACTTATGTTTTTTTTCTCTCTCTCTCTAAAAAAACGTATTTCTATTGTGGTGACATTTCTACGTGCAGCAAACTTTTAAAATATTTTGAAACATGACGATGAAAAAAACGAAATGTGATTGGTTGTTTGACATGTCAGTCAAACGGCCTCATGGGCGGGCCTTGGCCAATAAAAGCTGCCATGGATTCCAGACCTTTAGCCATCAGTCTGAAGGTCTGGCTACGCGAGACTAAAAGAGTTGTGATTCACCTCAGTGCTTGTTTTTTTGGTTTATCGTAGTTTTTTAAAATTCCAATGAATAAAATGAATAGACAAACACATCCTGAACCAATGCCGCTGAAAAAGTTGCCAGTACTATTACATCTATAATGCATAACTAGTAGTTTATTCACCTAAAACAGCAGTTCTACAGTTAAACAGATGATGTAGACAACATTACAGTTCAAATAACATTATTGTACTAAAGCATTCCTATCAGATACGGTTGCTTGCTAGAGCTTAATGTTTTTGAAACCAAGGGCTATAAAAAGTGCAACAAACATTTAAATAATTAGGCAGCAAGCGTTAATCAGTTTGGACACTATGTACATAATTTCTTAAAGCGGATCAGTGAGATGCTGTTAATTGGATTAAAACTTTGTGTTTCGAGTTTAGACAAAATTCTAGCACTGAGACAGGGGTGCGTTGTTAGAGAACTGTAGGGGCTCAGGCAAATCCCTCTAACGTAGTTCATTTCACCTTTCCTTTATCCCTACTACTTAAAAATCACCTCTTTTAATGGGCTTAGTCAATCCTCTGACAGCCAGCCGTCTGCTGGATCCACACGGCTCACTCACGGGTCGGCATGCACTCACACACACCCACACACACAGCTTGAAATCACTGTTACCGTAATGGGTAATGGGACTGCCCAAATACTCTGTGTACACTGTGTTTCTTAGGAGTGAACTCCTGTGTGGGTGGAGGAGATTTTGCCCTCTCGCTGTCTTAACAGATGGTCCGTATGTTTGTGTGTGTGTGTGTTTATCATACTCAGCCTCTCAGCAGATTGAGAAGAATGTGTCCGTGTCTTCTGTCGATAGCGGGTGGACAAGTGATTTATCTCCTCCACGAAGAGCGATATATAAAAGAGGACAGAGGGACCAATAGTAATATGGAGAAGTGTGTGGGAGAGGAATAAATAGAAAGGATTTGTCAATGGAGAAGATAAAAAGGGATATCTAGGGTTGTCAGAGAGGCAGTTCAGTGTTTGACCCGTGCCACAACAGACCGCACCTCCCAGCGCCAAATGCCACGCTCGGCAGAGAACCAACAGAAGCCATTCCAAACACATGTCCACTTCACAGGATATTTATAGGAACTAGACACAAGCACTGCCTGGATGATACGTTAGATACTCATAATTACTCAGAGATAAAAATTAAGCAACATTGTAAATATTACAAATATTTCAATGTACTTTTATTTGGTCATCTATGATTAAAACTTAGTTGCAAGACTGTTGTTGGAGTTTGGTTTAGAGGTTTGATTCGTAAGTGCGAGTATTTATGCGGGCAGGAAGATGACATGTTGGACTCCACAAAATATAAAGATCTAAAATTACAATAATAGTTACTCAAATGCATTTTTTAAGATACAGAATGTTATTTCTGTTATTCAACTATTGCACACTAAAAACTAGACAATTTACAGACTCATGGTTGAAATTATTTTTGGTGCTAAATACAGTATTATTTTAGCATCACTGATATAGTATTAGTTTTCATTATTGTTTTTAAAATATAGTTTAAAATGTAAATGTTCTGTTTTCACTTTAATTTTAAAGTTTTGGCAATTTTGTTGTGTTTTTGTCCTTTTTATTATATTTATATTTATAGCATTTATTACTTTTTAGTTATTTTGGTGCTTCAACTTAAAACTAAATAAAAATGTTGGCAACAAGCTGAAACAAAATACATTTGTTATATTTTATTTATTTATATTTCAGTTACAATTTATTTTAAATAAATATTTACTTATTTATTTTATAGTTTTAATATGAATAATAACCCTTTCCAGACCAAAAATGAAAAATCCCCATAGACCTTCTCCTGCCATCTTTTAAAGGAAAGAGAGGGACAGAACGTAACAGTTGCTGGAGGGAGCGGGACAAAATCTAACATATCTTTGGAGGAACGGGACAGAATCTTATTGGAGCAGGATTGAAAATCAAATGCAATGCAAACCTCTAGTTTAGTTCCTTTATATGTATGAATCAGTACAAACTGAATCAGTTGCCAAAAAAAAAATAATCTACAAAATGTTCACAGATGACCATATGTGAAAATGTTAATATACAGTAATGTATTAGTAAAATATTTGTAGGTATATTTAAAAGTGTTATTTTCATCCAAAATTACTAACAAAAAAGAGACACATCCTGATGATAACTTAACTGTTGACAAAAACATACTGTTGATAAAAATATATAACAAAAACAAGCCAGCTAGACAGTTGTAGACACTGTAAACAATCAAAAGTTGAGAAAACTTAGTTTAAGGCAACCAGCTTCAGGAGAATTTTGAGTTTTCTCAACTTCTTGTTTTCAGTTTATACAACAAAAAGTTGAGAAAACTCAAAAATCTCCCGAGGGTGGTTGCCTTAAACTTTTAAGTTTTCTCAACTTTTGATTTTTTACAGTGAATGCAAACACTCAACATAAATATGAGAGGAGTGGATAAAAATTGGTCTAGCCTTTTATGATGACTGTTTTTGGACAGAAAGTTGATTTTTAATACTCCTTCTAGTTATTGAGAAATCAACACTGAATTAGAAATAAGCTTTTAGACAAGAAGTATATTGCACAATTTTATGGAAGTAATCCTGCTTCAGAAAGATGATTCCACTAAGTCTTTTATTGGGAGGTATCAAAGGAGTCACTGGTGGTGTTCATTTAATCTGACTTGACACATACACTCAACAGACGTATTGCACACAATTCATAAAAAGTCCTGTCATGTATTTCAAGGTAATCCTCTATCACATGTCTGTACTTCTCTGATAGTGGTGGTGTCATGAAACAGAGAGTGAGTCCAGTAATGCTCTTTACGTACAGCATATTACAAATGTGTTTCCCTGGTGACATGTCCTAAAATGAACTTCAGTCTTACAGTTTCATAATAAAGGAAGCACCAGTCTGAACTTCTGCCAGACCCTATTCAATAAATCATTGTAAAGACATGTCCCTGCCTACACACACGTGCATTTGTGAATGTCTCTTCATTATTCATCTGCTCAGTCCGGTCTTTGTACACACTGCCACATCATATACATCACATTACAACCTCACACACACAATCCCATAATGCAACATACATCTTCTGCTGACTCCTACACTGTACTGCTCATGTAACTATTGCACTACTCTTAACAAGCTGTCAGACAAGCCAAGTTAGGAAACGTGTGTGTGAGCTGAAGAGAGAAAGAAGGAAAGAAGGACAAGAAAATGGAAGCAACAGGTCAACAAGTTAAATCAGTTGCTTTCACTGTTCTTACATCATAGTTTTAGCTATTTTCAAGAAAATGGACAGGGACCTGCAACAGAATTGTGCTTACAGTCAATCCCTTAAAAAATAAATAAAGAGATTTATGAGACCGCTACCTTAGTAAGGCAATTTTTATTAATTACATATTTTACCAAAGGTCTCTACGATCAATTTAGGCTTGCGATGTAGGGCTGCATGATATACTGCATGCGATAGTCATGCGCATCTCATCAGTAAAGACGGTTCTGTGATTAGCCGTAAATCTCCATCACCGGTTTTCAAATGGAGCGGCATTTAATACACACATTTTAGAGTGCCCTTTTATTGTGGCCAACCTAAGGTACACCTGTGCAATAATCATGCTGTCTAATCAGCATCTTGATATGCCACACCTGTGAGGTGGATGGATTATCTCGGCAAAAGAGAAGTGCTCACTAACACAGATTTAGACAGATTTGTGAACAATATTTGAGAGAAATAGGCCTTTTGTGTACATTGAAAAAGTCTTAGATCTTTGAGTTCAGCTCATGAAAAATGGGGGCAAAAACAAAAGTGTTGCGTTTATAATTTTGTTCAGTGTATAAACTCGCAATTCTGTTATTTTTTTCTCAGAATTATGTGATATAGACTCACAATTGCAAGTTTTCAAGTCAGAATAGTGGAATATAAACTTGCAATTGCATGACACAAAGCCAGAATTGCGAGACAAAACCTCGCAATTCTGACTTTTTTCTCACAATACTTTTTTTTTCTCGCAATGAAGTTTATATCATGCAATTCTAAGAAAAAAGACAGAACTGCAAATGCAGAATCTCGCAATTCGTACTTTAGAATTCTCAATTGCAGGTTTCGAAAAATTTTGAGAAATAAAAGTCAGAATTGCGAGTTTTAAATCATGTAATTGCGAGAAAAAAAGCCAGAATTCTGGTAGCAATTACCTGTGGGCCACATTTACCTGCAGTGTGAACGTAGCCAAAGTTTTCTTAATAGCAACTAGCCTACATTTAAAATTGTCACAAACTTTATATTCATTTTAATCACAGTATGGAGCCATGCTGGTACATAAACTTCAGAAATTCCTTGTATTCACGGATAATAAGTAGACAAAATTAATTTTCATCTACGGAAATAAATGAGCATCTGGTTCAGGCTGCTTTGTAACTGTATGAGACGGCCCATGCGCCAGCGCGGCAACTAGGACAGATTTTCACGCCAATATTGTGAGCCACAAGGATGCCCATTTTGATTGTGCCTTCGATCTTGGTTACCCAATGTGAACAGCCACCACAATGCAAACGTGTTATAGGTGGTTGCCAAGGCATTGATAGCTAGCTGATAGTGTACACTAGGTGGTTACTTATTGGAAAAAGAGCACAAGAACAGCATAAGCACCAGAAAAGTGACACCTAGACAAATAACACCTCAAGTTTCACGTGTCACTATGATTCACACATGGTAAGTAGTGCATTATCCATCACATTATCTCACAGCACTGAACTGCATTGAACTCCTGCTGCTAGATGCCAACCAGCAAGTTCACACAAACGGTCCTCATTAACAGCCTCTTTACCTTCTCTCTATCCAGTTAGCTGTCCATTCAGAAGTTGTTAAGGCCATTTCCTCCCCATTTACACACATATTCCTCACTATACATTCCACACGCTGTCCTCCATTAGATCTGCCAGATATTGACCACTAGTCATGTGAGGTGTGTAAAGCACCATGGAAATGACAATATATAAAGCAGAGCACTGCACTCCGTTTGGCCGAGTATCGTTTATTGTAATTTAGTGGTATATTATCATCTGTGAGAATTCTTTGGAGATGATTTATATTGATAAACCCTGCAACTCAATAACAGTCTGCAACACATCATACATTGGGATTTCGATTTACTGTAAACTATAATTTGAGTTATGTTTTAAAAAAGGGGAGGTGGAAAAAAATCAAGAAATAAATATAAGCAGAATACATTAAACATAAAAATAAAACAATCCTGCAGTAGTTATTTGTTAGTGATTATGATTCAAATATAAACATATGAAAGACTGTTACCTTTATATACTGTTGTAGTTCAGGATAGACTCTATAAGCGCTGCAGATGGGGGACAGAGTGCATCTGTTTGGAAACGAGGAAGTTACAGCACAGGTGACTTCTGGGAAGGAGATGACCTTGTAGCCGAATTTCTCGTACAGACGCTGTAGCTCTTCGTCAGGTTTCTCTTGATTTTCACACAGTATGCTGCCCACTACATACCGACACTGATCTGCTTGAGTCTGGAACACAAAGAGAGAGAGATTTACGTCAGATTGTGCTGAATACTGTACTTGCAATGTAACACATATAATATTTATAATACTGATTTACATTCATAATACTGATGCAAGGACCCAAAGTCATATATATATATATATATATATATATATAAAACGTTAAAAAACATGGGGTCAGACCATTTTTGAAAGAAGTCTCTTGTGTTCACCAAAAATACAGTAAAAACAGCAATATTGAGGAATATAATAAAAATTTAAAGTAACTGTTTCTATTATAATATATTTAAATTGTAATGTATTCCCTTGAAGGAAAATCTAAATTTTCAGCAGCAATTATTCCAGTCTTCAGTGTTACACGATCCTTCAGAATTAATTCTAATATGCTGAATTTGGTGCTTAAAAAACATTTCATTATCACTGTTGAAAATTCTTATCAATTAAGCCATGGTACATTTTTCAGGATTTTTTGATGAACAGAACATTTTTCTTAGAAATGGATGAATATATTTGTGACCCTGGACCACAAAACCAGTCATAAGGGTCAATTTTTTTATTGCGGAATAAATAGCTGAATAAATAAGCTTTTCATTGATGTATGGTTTGTTAGGATAGGACAATATTTGGCCAAGATACAACTATTTGAAAATTACTGATCAAAACTTAAGTTTTGATATATTTATAATAATTTGCTAAATATCTTCACAGAACATGATCTTTACTGAATATCCTAATGATTTTTGGCATAAAAGAAAAATCAATCATTTTGACCTATACAATGTATTTTTGGCTATTACTACAAACGCCCGTGCTACTTATGACTGGTTTTGTGGGCCAGGGTCACATTTGTACAGTACACATTTGACCAATTTAATGCATACTTACTGAATAAAATCTAACTGACCCCACTTTTAAACAGTACTATACATCGTACCGAGCTGCTACAATAAGTGTTTTTAGGAAAAATGAATCACTGATATTTCTGGTCAGATTACAAAGCCTACACACATTTCTACAAAGTCCTTCATGGTTTTCCGAACAGCTTTTTCTCTGCTATAGCTTATTCCTATGGTTTTTGTCCCATAAGCCCACCTCAAAATGTCACAGCAGTCTGTGGTTCGTCATATGGTTTCTTCCTGTCTATGTTTCTTGGCTGATCTCTAGTAATACTTCACACATCTTGTCATCGACAAGAAGCTAGAAAAATGACCAAGAGTTTTAAGACCCATGGTTTAAACACCCCCTCACAATAGCATGGGCATTGGAGCTAGCAATCCAATAAAACATTAATGACAAAACAATCAAGGCGTTTATAAAGTTGTCATCTCTAATTACTTATCTAGCATGTGTTCGCCCACTACAGTGAAAGATTCAATATGTTGCTAACATCCATAATTTAGACTGAATGCTGCACGTCAGTGTTGTCGAGCGACGATAAGATGATCTTCTCGAGAGTTTGACAGTGGTGACAGGAACCGACATCATGCTAAACGTATCTACAGTAAATCCTTTTCAAAAACCTATTCTTTTCCCGTTTTCTGGCTTGTCTTTCTTTTCCACCTCCATTCTTTGATTCACTCTGTCTCTCTCTTCTTTCCTATGTGTGCATTTTGTCCCTTTTCCTAGCACGAAGAGCTTGTTTCTCCAACTGGGGACTAATGATGGTATTCAGAACTCTCTCCATCGCTGCCGTCCTACACAACTGTCAGCAAATAAAGTGGGAATTTCTGGCAGTTCTCCAGACAGAGCACCCAAGAGACAACAGGCAATTACTTGGAGCAAGAAGGCTTACACATACACTTCCCTTCACTTGTCATTTGCCTGTTTGTGTCAAATAATTCAACCAATCAATGTGGACGAAACAAGAAAACGCAGTACCAATTCAAACAATAACCACAAGCGCTCTCAAACAAACCAACTAATCTTCACACTGCCAATCAAAGACAACCGAGAAGATCTGGTCTCCAAACGTCCAAGAAAAGAAGCAAATTTACTATCAGTGTTCCTGGCAGTTGCCCCAGATTTGACTATGTACACTAATGTGCACGCTAAGGCCTTTTCTCACAGCCTAATTGGTTCTTGACTTGTTGTGCTGGCCACACGGACGCAATACGGCGTGTTACGCATCTTCGCGTTCAAGGTTCACTGCGCTTTTCTATGACAGCACACTGAAACAGCCAGTCTAAAAATGGCTCTGCAGATACATTTATAAACGGATCTTCTTCATTCACCCCCCACCAAACCCAATTGCTTAGAATACTCATGATTTGAACTGGATGATGTAGGAAATGGTCTTTGAATGCACTCTTTGCTCTCGGGAATCCAAGATGGCCACTAAAACGCAGTAGATTGTCATTTGCTTGGCTTCTTTCTCTGTATTCCCTCCAGAAGCCCACTGCAGGGAAAAGCAATTTTCAAAAGCAATTCTCTGCTCGGCTTTGCAAGGGCCGTCGTTTTTTTGACAGATGAAGGCTCTGCAACAATAAAAAGGTGGTAATTCTTTATTAGCAGACATGTAACAAGGATTTACTCCTCTCATCTTTCCCAGCCCTTATCCTCTCCTTCTGCTCGATCCTCCTGGGGCTAGGACTTCTGGGAATTCCCCCCAGCCACATTCGGGATTGCTCACGGATAACACATGGTTTTTGGAGCGTGCACTTCGGGGAGAGTGACGCTTTTTTTAAAGGGTTGGCGGCGAAATGGCAAAAGCTCTCTGCATACCGCAGGAGTCCCTAAGGTGCCCAGATCTGCATAATTGCAGAGAGCGAGGCTTGCTCAGCCTTGGCTCAAGAGGCGACTCATGAAAATTCAACAGGCATCTGCCTAGTTCTCACTGGCAGCCGCAAATCAACAATTTAGCAAAAATGATCAGAACCAGATAATTTAGACATTGATAAATAATTCACAGATTATGAATTTTCAGACTTCGCTCCAAAATTAACACATTTGTAGGAGATACAACTTTAATATTTCTATTAATCTTTATAAACAGATTTTTTTCAGTATATATATATGTATTAGTGCTGTCAAATGATTAATTGCAATTAATCGCATTCGCATCCAAAATAAAACTTTTTTTTTACATAATATGTGTGCGTGTACTGTGTATATTTATTTTGTATATATAAATACACACACATGCATGTATATATTTAGGAAAAATATGTTATGTTTATATATTTATATATGTTATAGGCCCAAATTACATGACTATAAATATATGTAAATATTTTCAAAATATATATTGTATGTTTGTGCATGTTTGTATATACATAATAAATATACACAGTACACACATATACGATCTAAACAAAAACTTATTTTGGATGCGATTAATCTAATTCATTTATTTATATATATAAACACACACAATATTTTTTTATTATATAAAATAATTTTTAAAATAATATAATTTTTTATGAGTTATATAATATAAGATAAAAATAAATTCACTTTATTTTTGTGCCAACAAACTTTGCAACAACTTCCTTATTTGTGCTAATTTCTCCATATCTTAGGGCTTCATGATGCTGTTGCCAGCTGGGTTTGAGGCTACAAAGCCATATGAAAAGAAACAGATAGTGAGCTTAGCATGGCTGGCCTGGTTTGATTCATTAGCCCTGGTTTGTGAAGTAGGGTTTATATAGTGCTTCTCAGTATGGACACTGCAGGTGGAACTGTCCTCAATTGAACTTGATGGAGAACTATACTTACTAGAAACCCCTCCTCCCATTATATTTAATCATATACAGATATGCAGCCTTGTTTCATACAGAGAACAAAGTTCCACTTGGAGACCTCATGTGGAATGTTGTAGAAACCTATAAGATGTGTAATTACTAAAAAGTTCATGGAGTTTACTTCAGAGCTCAGATCAGGACGTTATACGGCACAGAAGAACTTTGTAGTCTGACTCTGAATTGAAAATATTTATGATTTATGGATGTAAAGCAAACTAGCTGACATTGGAAAGTTCTAAAGAAGTCCCACCTCCGAGCCCTGCTCTCTATAAAAATGGTAAGGCCCGTTTCATACCACATGTATAAGCAGCAAATAAGCAAAGCATCAACATAAATGCAACAGCAGGCTCACATTGTGTTCTCAAACTCTGAGATTTTCTGTAACAGAACTGCAGAAGAACAAATCACACCCATACAATCAAAAAAAGAAATAAATTCAGAACTGCAAATTAAAATTTAGATTTAAATAATGCAAGGAAAAGGTCAAAGCCTATGTATATATCTATGCATATATAACACTGGACAATGAAGTCCTGAATCAGCATCAGGGAGACCTCTGCTGACCACCTAGTGGAGCTACAGGACAGATATAATCTAATGCAGCTAGTCTTTACACATTTTAAGTTGGCTATTTATCAAGATTTTGACAAAAGCACCATCTTCACTACTTACAGCAGGGGTCACCAAACTTGTTCTTGGAGGGCCGGTGTCCTGCAGATTTTAGCTCCAACCCTAATCAAACACACCTGAACTAGCTAATCAAGTTCTTGCTTGGTATACTTGAAACTTCAAGGCAGGTGTGTTGAGGCAAGTTGGGAGCTAAACTCTGCAGGACACCGGCCCTCCAGGACCGAGTGTGGTGACCCCTGACTTACAGGAAGGAGCATCTCCAGACACACAGCTAATGAAACAACACCATCCAGGTCAACAAGCAGCAACCTTAACATTAAGTTTACAGCTAGCCTGCATACATTATATAATAATAGCAATGACACATTTGTGGACAAGCCTAAAGCTAATATTTTTCACAAGAATAAAAAAAAAAAGGTAGCACACAAAAGGCTTTCCAGAGAGTCTAGCAAGGAGTTGCATTACACATGACATTTCTTAAACATGGGCATGAATTGCAAAAATGTGTTGCAGTTCTTGGTTAGAGCTGGTAAGTAGAGTTAATTTCTGTGAATCAGTTCAAGCAATTCATTTACAGAGAGTTAATTTGAAATGTAGATTCCACTGTATTTTTTTATCATCACTGAAAACTGTTCATGCAAGTCCCCCAAACAAAACCAGGCTGTATACAATGCACCCTGGGTGACATTTTATAATATTTTAATATATTAAAAAATCATATGCGCATATCAAAGAATTTAAATAATATACAAATATTGCTGTGTGTATTACTATGTATTGGTGCCTATGGAAATTTGCATTTGAAGAACAATCAGAGCACAAACATACAGAAAAGTATTGAATAATATGGGCAAATTAAAAAAGTATTTGTTATTTAATGTAATACACACACACACACACACACACGCTGGTGTATCCCTTATTAATTACAGTAAGACATAAGTATTACATGGACACTGTAAAACTAGGTGTTACTAATGGAAACCCCATGAAATAAAAGCATGGCACCTAAGGATGAACTTACTAGGGGGGTCACGGCATGAATATGCATAACCTGCCATTTCCTCAAGATGATTAGCTGCCCTGAATGCCCTCAAATGTTGAACAGCCTCCCATGCTGACTGAAATTGAAACTGATGGCGTATCATTTCTAGGGAACCGTAGGTGCTGTGTTGGGTAGGGGCCAATCTGGACAGAATTAATGGGCAGAAAATAGAGCATGCAAAAAACGTCCAGTTTGGAAAGCTTGTGATAATATTTGAGTTGTCATGGAAAAGGATCACAAGAACAAAATTTCGGTATTTGCATGTAGCGGACTACCTGAAAATCTGAATCTGCACCGCAACAGTCAAAACCATCAACCTGAAGCTTTGAGGAAAACCATTTAGATTAATTTGATTCTTAATAATGCATGTTTCAGATTAAGTTGAAGGGTAACTCTGGTTATCTTGGTTAACATGATATCAGACGAATGCTTCAGACATAAATCAGAGAAGAAACGCAAGGTCCACCTTACATGCACTCGATTCTGGCTTCATTAGCTGACTGACACTGCTAAACTGAAGTGCCTGGAACCACAATGACCGTCCATCAGTCATGTTCTGCTCTCGCAAGCAGGCTATAACTAATCATAACTCCCAGCTCAAGGCAACGTTCATGCCATCTGTCTAATTAAAAAAGGCAGAGGAGGGCGACTGGCATTCAAAAGTCAAGCATGTAGGACATTTTGCTAGTAGTTGAACAAAAAACACTCAAGACTGGTTAATTTATTTTTGTCATGTGAACAGTAAGGTCAGCCGTTCAGATAAAGTGTTATAAAGGAGAAGACTCAGCAGAGTTTTATGGCTATAAATGTGAGGACAATCTACCTTTTAATGCTATATAAAATGCTATCTTAATCCCTAAACTTTAAACCCGTGCCTTGAGACAACAAAAAGCCATTCTGAGGAAAGCATTTTCCCCTCCTTTCATATTCTTTCTTGTAAAAAGCATTTATTCCCCAGGTCTGTGTCTTCAGATGAGGAAACAAGAGAAAATAATGTTCAAAGAAGCTGAGCATGAGGGATCAGGGCAGAGCCCAACTTAGAAATGTTTTTCTCTGTATCTAGCAGCAAACAGAAATGTATTAGCATGTTTCATAAGAGGATGGTGAATCCAAAACTACACATTTTCGACTTTGACTAGTCAGTGGGTTGTGTTAGAATGAATAGTTTAGGGTCATGTTCTCCAAACACCAGTTAAACTTCTTAGAGATATTTACAGTACCGTTCAAAAGTTTCAAAAATAAGATTTTTGGAAAGAAATTAATACATTTATTCAGTAACAGTTGCATTAAATTGCTTAAAAGTGACTATTAACATTTCTATTTAAAATAAATGCTGTTCTTTCTACTTATAAACTTACTTATCAAAGAATCCTGAAACAAATGTATCAAGGTTTCCACCAAAAAAAAACAGACAGACGGATAGATAGACAAAAGACAGTTAATTTAAACTGCTGTTTTTCACAATTACTTTTTTTTATTAAATAAATGTTGATGGGCATAAGGGACTTGTGCTTATGCTCAATTTTTTTTATAAATCTTACCAATCACAAACTTTTGAAAGCTAGTGTACATGCAAAGTGCAGCTCTTCAATATAGAGTAACTGACAGATAGCCTTTCAATAAATAAATAGCTCGACTCTAACTCTTTATTCCACAAAAACTGTCATAGTCCTCAAAACCTGCGGGTTATTATGCATAAAAATGGGAACACTGCTCACAGCAAGCGATTTGAAGTTCGGAAATAATTGTCTTGAAATTGAGTGAAAGCTGTGCTTTGATGGCTGAAGCAGCACTGCTTCAAAGGTGATGAACTGAGAGACGTTCAAGTGACGCAACTGCTCAGAGGATTGTAGGATGCTGCTGACAGTTACTGATACATCATGTCCTAACCAGATGTGACAAAGCTATAAAAGCTCTCTTACATATATTTATTCTATAATATATTAGACTTCTAGTGTTCTTTATTAAATTTAACACTAGAAATAGACAGACAGACAGACAGACAGACCACAAATCAGAATATAGCAAAGAGAACAATAAAGACATGTCAGAGCAATTTCAGTTTAGAAGATGAAAGTGTAAGGCAGAGTATAGGGACTTGATGTGCTGTGAAATAGCTATAAAGGTTTTTATTCATTCGCTGATTTAATTTATTAACTTTGGACAAACTAGGCCAGTTTTAAATGGCAGCTCTTTGCTTCTACCATTAACTTCCATGATTGATTCAGTGTGTGCGGAGGTTCTGCGGAGTGTTAATCAAGCCTGTGTTCCACAGAAGTAACAACTGATTCACTTTGACTGCCGTATAAAAACCTGAAAAGCATCCTCTTCAATCAGCCCTGAGTGTAGACAGCTGGACTAAACAAACCATCCGAAAAGAATAAGCTCTTGCATTTATAAACAGTCACAAATAAGCTGGTTTCATGCTGGTGCATCACAAGGCCGAATGGCATTAATGAGAGTGACTGAATATAAAAATCATTGAGAGTTCAAACGCAGTTGGAGCATAAAAGATTAAAGTCAAAGTTGTCCCACCTCTGACTCATAATACCCTGCATGAGTCACAAACCATCACCTGAGTCAGTATGTCTGGTATAAGCATCAAAATGCCAAGACCAACCGCTTTATACACAGAAATAGGGTCAGAATTAGGGTGGATAAAATTAACAGCACATTTGCTGGTTTAACTGTTTCTGTACTCATTCCTTAAATCAGATCAAAATTGTGACTGCTGATGCTTTCAAAACTAATGTATTAATGTATAAAAGATGATCTATCACCAAGAAAACTGACCACATTTGCTCTTTCAATACTAGGAGTGAATTACCATACGTTGTTATTATTAGGATACATAATATTCATATGATATGATATTACTGTGATTTTAAACATTTTGTGATATAGGCTGAATATTGCCATAACATATTGCAACTTATTAAAAAAATGTTTCAACTGCAGAATATCCCTAAAGGACTATTTTCTCCACATCTGTTTATCTAATAAGATAAAATTGTCAGTCTGCTTATCTCACTTTATTTTTATTGCTGCGAAATGGGATTTTCAAGCAGACAGATTGATCAAAACTGTCATAAAAAGCCTGTCAATATTCATTGACAGTACTGAATACATTCAGTACCAAAAGGTTAATTTTTTTAAAACAATGAATGTATACTTTTATTCAGAAAGGAAAGGATGCATTCAATTGATCAAAAGTGACTTTTACATTGTTACAAAAAGTCCTATACCTTATTTCAATATAAAGTTGTTCTTTTGAATTGTGTGTTAATAAAAAAATACTGAAAAAGATGTATCATGGTTTCGTTTCCACAAAATTATAAGCAGCACACCTGTTTTAATATTGATAATAAAACAAATAAAAGTTATTGAGCACCAAACCAACATATTAGAATGATTTTTGAAGGATCATGTGACATAACATTGGAGTAATGGTTGCTGATAATCCACAGGAAAAAAATACTCTTTAAAATAAATTCAAATATAAAACAGCTATTTTAAATTGTAATAGTATTTCATCATTGGAAATACTGCATGGAAATGATTTTTGTACTGTAAATATAAACTGTGTTTACGTCTAGAATATGAACCACCAAGAAGTGTCATTTAAATGCTGAAGATAAATCACTGGCTGTCCATTGCCAATAATAAGCAAGTAGGTACAGTTGTTCTCGGTATTATTATTCAAAAGCGATCTTCCTCACTAAAGTGTAAATTCCTCTATATTACACTGTCAAGCTCAAACACTCTGGCTCCGCTGGTAGCTGACCTTCTGAAACAGACCATATCAACCCCTGTCTCCCGCGGGAGAGCTGAGCATGCTAATAAGCGCCGAGCATTATCCCAATTAAAATTGGACAGCGACCTCAGTGAGTGCGAACAACCGATCATAGTCAGATCTGAAGCTAATTGGCTTTTAGGGGAGACGGTGGCTGGACACTAAAAGGTGAGAGTGCCAATCAAAAACCCCAACCCTGTCACCATCTCAATACAAAGACAATAAACACAGAGAATCCCCTCGGACGTAACCCCTGCACATTTCTGCATTATGCAGCTGGGAGAGCAGCCACAGTACTGTAGAGCGGTATCACAGACCTTCATCTGGCTTTGAGGAGGAATGTAGCTAAGAACAAAATCACCAACTACATGAACGGCACCAGAATAATAACTTTAACTCTAAGCAACTACATTAAATGATCAGTTATAAACACATGGCTCCAAAAGTTGTAAAACTGTAAGTGTCCAACTATGCTGTGGAGTAACAATTATTATTAATAATAATAATAAATACAAATAATAATTATTATAATATATACTGTCGAGCCACTGTACTCATAAAATCAGCACTAAAAGTAACATCGTTCATTTTATTATTTTTGTTATTACTACTATTATGAATAATATCTAAAGCATTCATACATTTTTCAGCGAGTGTCCAAGTATACTGTCGAGCCACTGTACTCATAAAATGAACACTCAAAGTAACAGAAGATGTGCTTTACCCTGGACTATGGGTGCCATCTAGTGGTTAGGGATCTACTGGCAAGTTTCATTGAAACAGGGATCAGCTTAAGCCGAGTAAGCTTGTGGTAGTTTATGCAGTACTGAGGGAACACCCTTGCATTTCCTTATTGGTTAAGCTGCGCAAATATCCTGATAGTTCCCCCCCCCCCCCAAAAAAAAGATTCCATCGTCATTTACTTTATTTACCATCACATATTTTAAAAGACACAGAACTTACTTTCTTCCTCAGAACACAGATACAGGATACAATTGTTTTGTCCTTTTGTATCTTGACAGCCCCCGGTCTCCGTCTACTTTGACTGTATGAAAGAGAGCAGCTCAGACATTCTACTAAATTTCTCCTTCTGTGTTCCATGGAAGAAAGAAAATTATATGGTTCAGAATAACTTAGAGTGAGTAACTGATGACAGAATTTTCATTTTGGGCGAACTAACCCTTTAATTTAGCTTTCTGGAAAAGAAACATAATTTAATGTATAATTTTGTCACATCTCTTTTTTCAGTTAAAAAAGTACTGTGGCAAAAGTCAAGTACCAGATGGGTAATAGCATGGAACTTAATAATAATATGGAACTTAATAATAATAATATTTTTTCACACAAATGAGCTAGTTTATCTTGAGTGTACATAATAATAGCATGGTGTTCATGGTGAAATATATTCCTAACTTCAGCCAATACCATGGCCATGAATACAGTCTGTAAAACTCCACTGCCAGCCTGGCATTCGTCTTTTTTTTACCCACATTACTCACACTTTGTCTGAGTCGCGTCACCATATGGTTTCAATTGGTCCTGTGTTGAATGCAGAAGCATGTGACTGAAATGTTTCATATTTTCCTTTTTCTATTCTAAGATGCATGACACATGCACACAACTGAGTGTCTATCCAATAAGGTCTAAACTTTTTAAAACTTTTTAACTAAAGATTTTTATTTCATGCTTACCTTAAAATCATATTGGATAACTAAATGGATAGCTTGCTAATCATACATGTAGTGTAATTATATCACCAAAAAAAGTTTCATTTTAATGATTAAATTGATTTGTGATTTCCATGTCAAATAAAGTGGTTATAATAATAATAATTATCCAATAATTAATTAAAAATGTAAAATTAAAATTTTTAAATAACACTAAAAAAATAAATAAAACACTTACTAAAAAGATGAAATATTTTATTTGTTTAAATGCATGTCAATATTAGAGAACCATGATCATGCAAATGAGTTACATAACTTACTAAATGATAATTCAAATAAAAGTTAATTTGTTAACCAGTTGATTCAATGTTGAAATAAAAAATGTTATATAACCTAATTACAAATACTTATTTTTTGGAATCTGATTACTTAATCCAGATGACATGTATTCAGTTACTACCCAGCTCTGCTAATCAGGCACTGAATAGAATCTGTCCACCAATGCAACCGACCAATGACTGTCGGCCAATACAATCGATTTTATGGTCCAAGGAGGTAGGAATTACAAGGATCCTCCTGACTAAGTCACACATGCTAAAAAAAACAAGGAAAAAATGTTTGTTGCCATGTCCAAATTTCCATTCAATGCATATTACACAAAAAATAACCACACAAAAACGTCAAGCCCAGAGACTCTTGATAACTTATCTGGGGTATAACCTGAACTCAAACTCCACCTGGTTTCCAAACAACTGGGACTTCAAACCCTAGTGCATCCACGACCATAACAGCTACTCTCCAGGGACCTTAATTCTACAGATGTGTGTAGAACTGCATTTTATTTACTGTATCATTTAAATTACTTTCTTTACTTTACTCAAATTACTTATTTAAATTATGCATCAGAACTATGCATATGCATTCTGATATATGCATGCAGAAGAAAGTGTCATTTTCTGTCTTTATAAATCCAGATTTGTTTTTCACTTTTGATGTACGATGAAATCCATGGAATTTAGGTACTTTTACCAAGCTTGCTTGGTACTTTCATAACTTTTAAATGAGATGTAAATTGATAAATGAAATGTGCACTGTTTTTAATTTATTTGTAATTCTTTACATGATTCCCAATTATTGATATTTATGATTTATAGTATTTGTACAGGCTTTACATTTTTACTCCAGTGTTATCTGCATCTCCTGCGCTCCATCAAGCCCCTCCCATAATATCTGTCATCGCTCAAATTAATGCACGGCTCAGATTAAATTTATAGCATGTGTGTAAGACTCCAATAAAGTAATTATTCCATCACTAATAAATCTTTCAATGAGTGGCTGTGGATAAAACTGACTGTCTATAGTATTATAGACTACACAACATTGTTATCTTATTTTCAAATCATTTTTTTTTTTTTATTATTATTATAATTTTAAATTACTGCCCCTGGACCAGCAGGGTACTCTTGTAATAAATAGCAGTAGCTGGGACAGATTTTAAGTATCAATTCTGCTTAAAAAGATGCAATCTAATCCTGTTTACATGAAATTAGAATTACAAATAAACCTGCTCCCGAGTGGGTTTAAGCTTACAGACCTGTTGCTATGACAGCAAGTCTAGGATGAGCTTCGAAGAACCAAATTATCCAAGATCAAGCTAAATCGTCAACAATCAAATCTGTAAGAAAAACAGACCCCTGGTCCATTTCACAAGTTATACTGAAAAAAAATTAATAAATAAGCACCACAATGGTATGGTTAAATATATGTGTCCAGACTAGAGACATTCCCAGTCCTTACTTTGCAAGCCAGCAATTCCATTTGGCAATGACTACCAAGTTGCACAAAATAAAATAGAACAGTTACCACAGCACTCAACTTTTCAGTGTCCAACCTTATAATACGGATGAACTATTACTGCATAACTGTACAGCCCTAGATCAGTGCAGAAATGTTAATGACACCCATCCAGGGAGTCTACTAGCATGACCTGTTCTGGTTTAAATATTCATCCATTATCTGCCGAGACATCTGATATATTTTGGCTAAATTCAATCCATCCTCTTCTTAGAGGTGTGCCTGCATGAAGAGCATCTTAAAGCTTTTCATATTATACCAAGTTGTTCCTCCTTGAGCTCCATGTTCACCTCTGGATCCATGCACAGCATTTTATACTAATTTATTATTTTGATACACTAAATAGCACTGTATAATAATATATATTAAACATAATATTGCCTTCAGAATTAGGGTTAGAGCCGACTTTGCTTTACATTGTGGCCATGAAGTTATTTAATGGAAACACCTCTGTGAGTCAGCCTTAAAAACCCAGATGAATCATACATTTAAAAATTGATTATAATAACATGTTTGAGGCTTGATTCTTATGAGACTGTGCTTCAAAACCTGCTGTTTTGCAAAGTAAAATACAATAACACCTGCAAGAATAACCCTTAATTTATTAGCCTATACTAAAAGCACCAGGTCAGTACTGTGGTAATTATGGAAACTTGGTGCAACATTTATCAGTCAGTAGCATGGTAAAGCATCTGTTATCATCACTGTACCATAGTACAGAAATAACAGACAAACTTATCGCCAATTCTTAAGTTTTGGGACAAAGCAGTCGAGTTATAGTTATGGTCTCATGACAGGTGGATTTAGGGGTTGTGAGTGATAACCTGATTTAAAAGATATATATATATATATATATAAATGATTACTTGTGTTAAGAACGTTCTGTTAACCATTTCGAATTTAAAGTGGAATGGTCTTTAAAAAAAATTGCATTAAAAATCACTGAATAACCCCCCCCCCCAAAAAAAAACACAGTAACTGACCTGATCGGGGTCATCGTAAAACACACCGACAGACGACAACTTCGGTCCGATACTGCAGCTCTCCGTGAAAGCGGCTCCGCTGGCCTTGTACGACCCTTTTCTGAACTTATATGCAATCGTGATGTTTTTCACCGGAGGAGATCCAGTCCGAATCACGACTTCAGATAAAAGCCCGGTGTAAAACACGAAGCCCACCAGAGTTAAGATGAGACAAAGAACCAAGAACAGAATCAGCAATAAAATGACAAAGTCAGACATTTTTGCCCGGCTGTCAGAAACTCAAGCCCAAAAACGCTGAATGTGTATGAATAGTTGTCAGTTATAGTAATGGCACACACAAAATCAATCCTTCCGCTTTCCGAACAGGCCTATTTGCATCCGTGTCGCTCTGCAGATGCTACATTTACAGTATCTATACTTTACTGCAGGCCAGTTTACACACGTCGTTTTGTTATTGACACAGCTGAGCGTTTGTTTATCCTCCTGTGCACAGAAACACTGAACACATTGCTTCCTGGATGTACCATGTGACTCTGACTCAGAGGGTTGGCTTGAAACGAGCCAATCAAACTCCGACTCATTTCTGCGAATCGGTTCTTTCGAACATCTCGATTCTGATTCAATGATTCTCGGCGCCTTTTCCAACTAAGGTTAAATTATGTCAATTACATTATGTGGAATTGTCAGCATTTCTGTCATACAGTTAAATATTGAACAATAACTTACATTATATTAAGGCAATTGACAAATGTATTATTACCATTTATATGTGTATTAAATATGAAAACAAATAGACAATTGGCATATTAAAACATGCAAATACAATTAGAGCTGTTCAAGAAAACCACTTGATTATAGTTAACTGAACCATGCACAACAGCTTTAATCAAAATCTTTTCCATTTAATAAGAGATAAAAATCTCACAACTAATTTGATATAATAATAAATCAACAATAGTGTACTGATTATGTGCTAATATTTAACAATCTTTGCTTTATTTCAGTCTGATTCCTCCGCTTCTTCCTGTCCATTGTTCCTCTCATCAGAGTCGCTCTCCTGTGTCAAAACAGATTGAATTAAGCATCTTCTCAAAATCTCTCATGAATGATCTCATGAGGAAATTAAACCCCCAAAACAAGCAAAGCTAAATTAGTTACAGGCTATTAAAGGCAATTATAACCATGCTGTATATTTGCTTTTGTGAATTACATGACACTGCATGATAACAAAATACTGCTGCTGAGCAGGCGATGACTATGTTACTGGGAAATGAGAAAGGAGTTTAAATATGAAAAGTAATACAACTAGTAATCATCAAGACTGATACAACTGATCTGTCATGTGTGTATTTAACACAATGTGGTCTCTGAGGCCACTGTATCATGCATAGTAATGGGAAGTAATAGTATGTTGTAATGCCAGAAGTAAAGTATTCAGATATTTCTGGAAGATTTTCACTGGAAGTGTACATCCATGCATGCTATTTCAGCTAATATTACCCAAATCCCCTTTGTGCAAGAGAAAGGATGCAAAGCTGAAACTAAACTGAAAAAGTACTCAGCAGGAAGGATGCATTAAACTGATCAAAAGTGACAGTAAAAAATTATTATTTTAAATATATGCTATTCTTAATATTTTGTCCACAAAATATTAAGCACCGATAATAATAATAAATGTTTCCCGAGTACCCAAGCAGCATATTATAATTATTTATGAAGGATCATGTGACACTGGAGTCTGAAAATTCAGTTTTACCATGGCAAGAATAAATAAAATGTTTAAATTTATATAAAAATGTTATTTCAAATTATAATATTTGGCAACATTATTGTTTTTACTGTATTTGTCATTAACGCAGCCTTGCTGAGCATAAGAGACTTCTTTCTTAAAAAAAAAAATCCCAAACTTTTTAACATGACCCTAAAATTTTTGTAAAAACAAATTAAGGAAATCAATTTAGCAACATGCTAACATTTGATCAGATTATATGTCTGTGGATTATCCAGGATAATGCAAAGTCAGTCAGTCATTATACCTCCTCTTCACTCTGTAGCTGAGAAGACTCTTCCTCTTCATCAACTGCCTGTGACCTTTGTGAGAGAATCTCTTCACCCTGCAAAGCAAAAAAAAAACAATTATCATCACTGGATTATCAATAAATGCTACACTGTGCCCTTTATAGACTTGTTATAGCTGTATAATTTACAGATATCATTATATTATAAACCTTAATAAAAAATATATATATATATATATATATATATATATATATGTCCGTGCATTTAAAAATATGTGCATTTAAATTTAAAAATATGCAGCAAAAATAACAGTGACAATGTCACCAGGGCAATTAAAAACTACTGAAGAAGTGCATCCTTATAGTGGATTTGTTTTTAGTGATGTGGTTTTGACACATTTTTCCATCTCACCTTTAAGTCTCTGTTCTTCAGGTTCCCCAGCCAGAAGGCTTCCTGGCAATGGTTAAGAGTGAGCATGGCTTTCACACGATACACAAACTGCTCCAGATTTTTCTTCAAGGCTGGAACGTGATTGGTCAGCCCTGTATCTTGCCTAATCTGTGAACCGCAAAACAGTGATAACAATAATAATAATTACAGAGATCATGTTTCACTTATTATTTAGCAGTTTTCTCATTTTAATCTTTAGCATGCACTGCAGATGCTGTAATTCACCTTTGAGTGGCCACACATGTGGTGGAGTTGTCTAGTACTGAGCTGGAAGGTCTTCAGCAAACTCTGGACATCCTCCTGAGAAGATCCCGTGCAATGATTCAAATCTCATGTTACTAAACAGATACATTTCACTCAAGATGCAACGTTACACATACACATTTTGATGAATGAGGCAGAAATACCTTGTGTTTTTTAAAGCTATAATCAAGCAGAGGCATTCCAAGTTTGAGGAAGGACTCCAGGAAAAGACGACCATACTGAACGAGATGATCAAAAACAAAGAGAAAACAAGTGTTGAATGAGATTGTCTTCATAAACATACCTTCATGTGTGGAAATGCGTCTTACCTTTAAACACACAGTGAGTACAGGTCTGCTGTCAAACATCTGTGCCATAGAAAACAGAAGAACAGAGCCATAAATGCGATGTGCACACTGAGAGAACAGGAAAGATGTGAATGACTCTGTACCTTGACCAGGTTTATGAGGATGTGGAAGTCACGCACAGCCAGATTCCATGTTAAGAGCTTCTCGCTCAGCACCTGAATAGATTTAGGTCATAAACTTGAGACGCACTTTCCTTACACTTCCTGTTGGTACCCAAATAATAATGAAATGATATCTACAGCCACACAACAAAAAACACACACCTCTTGATTATCCGTCTGTTTGCTGGCAGGAATCTTGCGCACAGCTCTCTCCAGCTCTCCCATCATGCTCTTGTAGTACACCAGGAACGTCTGCCTGCAGTGTCAAGCAAAGCACAGGTATCTGCATGATATCATACCTGATTCTGATTGGTCAAATGCAATGCGGAGTGTTTAAATATTTTGGTATTAAGACGTCATGTACATGCAATTATTAATTTGATATGGCAGCCTGCTGTACCTGTTGAGTGTTGGCCAGCTGCGCGAGTTACCATCTTTAGCAGCATTCAACAGCTCTGGAACCCCTTCACCTGCTATTTCCTCCACCGCCTTCAGAACATCATCAGTGTGCTCCAGATAAATACTACAGCAGGAAAAAGAAACTGATTGAAACATTCTCAGATATGAACAATAATATTAAAGCATGGCATTTTAGTTCAAGTTATTTTATTCTTGCATGTAGCATTCTTTTGAGTATATTAATTAGGGCATATTTTATAGAGAGAAAAATAGTCATATTGTGATATATTATTACAATTTAAAATACTACTTTCAATTTTAATGTATTTTAAAATATCAAAGCTCATTTTTCACCAGCCATTTGTTGAGTCATGATCCTTCAGAAATCATTCTAATAAGCTTTGGTGCTCAAGTAACATTTCTGGCTATTATGAATGCAAAACTTACAAACCCTGTTTTCTAGGTGTAAATTCTCAAAAAGTGGTTTGATTTGATATGATTAAGATTTTGTATCATTTTGAGCAAACCAGAGAATAGGCTTTCCAGGTGATTTCTCCCTAAACATAAAACATGTAGGCTATGTGGTGTTATAAATGTCATAAATCTTTAACATTTCAATTAGCAAAAGAATATATTATTATAACAATTCTATTAGAGTTGGAAGATCAGTATGAATATTTCATTTATTTAATTCTGTCTTCGTGTATAATGCAGGACTTACACTATTTCTAACATCAAGTGAGGATTAATGGATGTAACGAGACTCATGAAGCATATAAATCATTGTGTTGACTTATTTCTCCTCTATTGAACAGAATCTCATATCCCTGGGTCTTAATACCATTTTGGCCTCAATTCAGTGTTATTTTAGTATTATTTATATGCGACCCTGGACCACAAAACCAATCTTAAGTGTAATTGTTTTTCTAAATTGAGATTAATACATCATCTGAAAGCTGAATAAATAAGCTTTACATTGATGCATGGTTGTTAGGATCTGACAATATTTGGCCGAGATTCAACTATTTGAATATCTGGAATCTGAGGGTGCAAAAAAAAAATCTAAATATTGAGAAAAATCACCTTTAAAGTTGTCCAAATTAAGTTCTCAGCAATACATATTAATAATAAAAATGAAGTTTTGATATATTTACAGTATGAAATTTACAAAATATCTTCATGGAACATAATCTTTACTTAATGTCTTAATGATTTTTGGCATAAAAGAAAAATGCATATTTTGACCCATACAATGTATTTTTGGCTATTGCTACAAATATACTCCAGCGACTTAAGACTGGTTTTGTGGTCCAGGGTCACGTATACTATTATAGAATTGAAACACGTCCCCATGATATATATATATTATATATATATTTCTAAACAATTTTAATTAAGCTTTAAGTTTTGATTAACTCTTAATTCAGCTTATTTTAATCACTGAAAATGATTTTTAGTAGTTTCCGTTAACAATAACAACGCCGCCTTAATGACTCCTGGAAGTGAATGGGAACTTAAGCATTAACTCACAACATACCCGAGTAGAGTTTGAAGAGCATCATTGTATTTGTTTCCTCGCTCTTTCCCTCCACTCGCTGTAACCCACTCCTGACAGAGGAAACTCCTCGTCAGGGATGCTGAGGGAAATGATATCATTCAAAATGAATGCATTACAGAGCACAAGCATTATTATACAGCATACAATACTGGAAACGCACTGATCTGTTCTCTGTAGGTCCTGTGGTTTGATCCTCCATACTGGGACAGCACAATGAGCAGCTGGGTCAGACACAAAGCAGTGTTCAGGCTGGGCACTGTGCTTCTGAAGTTCTGCAGGTACTCAAAAGCGTGCCTGAGCATATAAAACACCATGTAGAGATAGTTACATTGAAAATTGTCCACTAACAGCAAGTAAGAAGTATGTGCATTGATGCTCCCACCTGCTGAGCTGATCCAGGGTCAAATCGGTCTCGTCCTCTTTCAGTCGGCCGGCCAGGACCGCCAGAGCATTCTTCAGCAGAGCACGATGCTCTGGACCAGAAAAGCCAGCCCTGAATATGAACAGCAGGTGATTGAAGATGGTCTGAACATTTAGTAGTTGTCAGGAAAGTCAACTAACGACTAACTAGTCCATGTTTACCAGCGGAATGTAGTATGTAGCCCTTGCAGCAGGAGCTGATAGGCTGAACACATGAGCTGCTGTTCCTTCACATCCACACCAGGAGCATCAACAACACCCTGATGCTCAGAGAGCAGAGTCTGTGTGAGGACAAACGTTCAAACGGAGCAATAAAACCAAACGTGTCAGCCAGCACTAATGCACACGTAATGAACATGTTTACAAGGCTATAAATGGAAACACATGTGCACCTGAAAGTGATTGTGGCAGTTCTCCAGGTGTGTGCAAAGTGTGGGCAGCAGTTCGATGCAGCACGTGGCGACTTCTTTGGCATTTTTCTGCTGCAAGTGAGCAAAGCCAAATGCTCTGTCCGTCTTAGTCTAGAGAGACACCGCAGAAAATATTTCAGTACCATATTGGTTTGTCAGCTGATATTGGAGATGTTTTGTAATTCATTTGTAATTTATGGCATGTTTATTTTATATTTAGATTACTTTTCTGCCACCAAACAATCTTTAACGTTTATATTTTAAAACATTAATTTATCATTTACCCGTTATTAAATTAAACTATTAATTTATAATGATGCCAAAATTAAGTGAATTTACAGTACAATATAAAAATGAATATTTAGAAATTTGCTAAAGATTACAATTAATCTTGTACTATTTAATTACATTATAATAATGCCAAACTTTGGTGAATTTTTGCATCATTTCAGTGTAAAGCATAAAAATGAATATTTTGTGATTTGCTAAAGGTTACATTTAACAGTGTTAATTCAAATTAATAGTTTTTGTTTTTAGATAAAATGATATCTGATCAGTTTATTAGAATGTTGCTTCAGTATTTTCAAATAAAATGTTTGACTGGGTAAAACCGGTTTAGTAATGTGTGTGTTTTCATACTTTAAGAAATGGAGTCTTTTTGGCTGGTGCAGAAGCCAAACTGAAGTCCAGCTTACGCCACATGTCCTCCAGCAGGAAAAGCAACTCTGCAGGGCCCAACTGCACTTCCTCCCTTAACTACACACAAAACAGCACTCTATTATTTAGCATTTAATTAAAGTATGTACTTGTACTGAGAATCGACTAGCAAACAGACTTGTTTCACCTTACTATGCAGCTCAGTGTCCAACAGTGTCCGGGACAGAAGGCCACACTGAAGCACGCTCAGAGCTTCAACATCAAGTTCTCTGAAGAACGGCCAGTACGAGGACAGACTGACTCCTGATTTGGCATCCTTTTCTTTCTCCTTCTCGCTCTCTTTCTCTGGATGATCCTGCCACAACAAACAATCGTCAGTTTTGGAATGTGAAAAATACTAAAAGCATTTAATTAAAATCCACCTGGCACCATAGTAAAATCTTAATGTATTCAAGTAAAATATACAAAAGAGTACCATATTGTCCATTTATTCTTCATCTCAAACCATATGGTGTTACACTTTACCAGATGTTTATACAAAAGTCTGTTAACCAACGGACATTAGAAATAATATGGTCTTTACCTGTTGGGAATCCTCTGCGGCCTCCTCCAGCTGTGATTTGTCTCCTGAGGAGTTCTTACTCGCTGAAGCCTTCCTCTTTCTCCCAGATGACTCTACACACACACACAAACAGTGAAGGACTGACCCTATCTATAGCACAAATCAGTTTGCCGACTTCTCCCGCAGACTTACCCTTCTTTCCTTTCTTTGGCAGAGCACTTGAAGAAGAGGGTATCATCCCTTCAGCACTCTCTCCATCAAAGTTAGCCTGAGGAGGAGTGTAGCCTGGTGTAGCTAAGACAAAAAAAAACATTTTGTAGAGAAAACTTTGTAGAGAAAATAAATCTTTCAAATTTAATTAACAACATTTTAAAGAAATTACTTAAAAAAAAAATGAATAAATGTAACAAGTACATTTTATATATATATATATATACAGTATCTCACAAAAGTGAGTACACCCCTCACATTTCGGCAGTTAATTTAGTATATATTTTCAAGGGACAATACTATAGAAATAAAACTTGGATATATTTTAGAGTAGTCAATGTGCAACTTGTATAGCAGTAAATATTTACTGTCCTCTGAAAATAACTCAACATACAGCCATTATTGTCAAAAAAGCTGGCAACAAAAGCAAGTACACCCTAAGTGATAACAGCTACACATCGTTTAACCATGCAAAGCCACATGTCCTATTCATCATGTTCATGTTTTGTCTGCTTGACAGGAATATACAAATTTGTGTATCTTGTTTTAGAGCAGTTAACATTTGGTTCTTTGAGTACAATTCTCTCATACTGACCACTGGATGTTCAACATGGCACCTCATGGCAAAGAACTCTCTGAGGATTTGAGAATTGTTGCTCTCCACAAAGATGGCCTAGGCTATAAGAAGTTCGGTAACAGCCTGGAACTGAGTTACAGTACAGTGGCCAGGGTCATACAGAGGTTTTCCAAGACAGGTTTCACTCGGAACAGGCCTTGCAAGGGTCGATCAAAGAAATTGAGTCCTTGTGCTGTGCGTCAGGTGCAGAAGCTGGCTTCAAAAAACAAACGCATGAGTGCTGCCAGCATTGCTTTAGAGGTTGCAGAAATGGAAGGTCAGCTTGTCAGTGCTCAGACCATACGCCACACACTGCAACAAGTCGGTTGGCATGGCCGTCGTCCAAGAAGGAAGCCTCTTCTGAAGCTGGCTCACAAAAAAAGCCTGCAAACAGTTTGCTGAAGACAACCTGGCCAAGAGCATGAATTACTGGAAACATGTCCTGTGGTCCGATGAGTCTAAAGTAAACTTGTTTGACTCAGATGGTGTCCAGCATGTGGCGACGCCCTGGTGAGGAGTACCAAGAAAATTGTGCCTTGCCTACAGTCAAGCATGGTGGTGGTAGCATCATGGTCTGGGGCTGCATGACTACTGCTGGTACTGGGGAGCTGCGGTTCATTGAGGGAAACATGGATTCCAACATGTACTGTGACATTCTGAAGCAGAAGATGATGCCCTCCCTTCAGAAACTGTTTTCCAACATAACAACCACCCCAAACACACCGCCAAGATGACAACTGCCTTGCTGCTGAAGGTGAAGGTGATGGAGTGGCCAAGTATGTCTCCAGACACAACAAACCTATTGAGCACATGTGGGGCATCCTCAAGCGGAAGGTGGAGAAGCACCATGTGTCTAACATCCAGCAGCTCTGTGATGTCATTATGGAGGAGTGGAAGAGGATGCCAGCAACAACCTGTGGAGCTCTGGTGAATTCCATGCCCAGGAGGATTAAAGCAGTGCTAGATAACAATGATGCCCTTACAAAATATTGACACTTTGGACACAGTTTTGACATGTTCACTTAGGGTGTACTCATTTTTGTTGCCAGTTATTTGGACAATAATGGTTATATTTTGAGTTATATTTAGATGACAGTAAATTAGTACTTCTATACAAGCTGCACAATGACTACTCTAAAATATATCCAAGTTGCATTTGTGCAGTAGTGTGGCAAGAAAAATTATACTAAAATTTGAATTGCCAGGGGTGTACTTACTTTTGTGAGATACTGTATATATATATATATATATATACACACACACACACACACACACTGGGGAATAAGATTGTCTCTCTGGTACCTGCTAAGCATGTCTGCAGTAAATTCTGAAGGTAAGTGATATGCTGAATACGCGTTACAACTTTCATTTTCATCTCAGGATCATTCTGCTTGCAAAAAGCATTCACCGTCTACATTCATAAAACAGACATGCATACTATACATATTAGAATACATTAATTATTATATAACATCAAAAATGCATTCCAAATTCCAAATTGTAGTACCAAATAATAAACTAAGCACAGACTTCTCATTTTTGGATGAACTATTAATTTACAACAAAAGTGAATACTTTAAAAAGGCAAAATAGTCATATCAGAACTTGAATTGATCAGTGATGTTTGTCAAGTCACTCTAAAGTCATTTCTGAATGTATTACTATGCAACTAAAGAGATGTACTAACCTCTCTGAACCAGTTGATGGTGTGAAAGAGCAGAGAACAGAGGAACTCTCTCTCAGCCTTAGACAGACTCTCCACCTTCTCCACCACCTCCATATCAGTCACAATCAATGGACAGCCTATAACAGCACAAAACTCTCCAAACATGTTTTTTTAACCTTAAATACCTGAGATGCCTCTTGTGATTATCTTAATCATGTGATAAATAATCTTACAGTTTCAGGGCTCGCAAAATTGCTAGCCCGACATCCCGGGGCTATTGCGTTTTCCACTCGGGCTACCAAAATGTATCACCGCCCTGCCCGACGGGCCACCTTAAATACAGGGCTTCTGCAGGTCCTTAAAACTATCAATTTAGTTGTATAAAATGTAAGGCCATAAAAAGGTTTAAATACGTTAAATGGTATAAGAAAAGTCTTAATTACAATTTCAAGAGGTCTTGCAGTTGGTGACGGAAAGGCTGTAAAACGATACGGCTGGATTAAACTTCAAAAAACAATGATGTCATTGAATAAATATAAGCGCTGCACGTTTCAAAGTCAAAACGCGGCGCAGAGGTTTATATGTGAATGTATCTGAAAGGAACCATCTGTCCTCAGAAACGTGTCGTTGGCATTTTCATTTCATCTTGCCTAATGCCTGTTAAAGCAGCGTATATGAACGCGGTGCTGCTTTGTGTACAGCTGTTAACGTACCGGAGAAGCCGCTATTTGCTCCTAAAGCGCCACCTTGTGGCAGAGAGTGAATTTGCATTTACAGTGTGCCTATCTTATGTTCAGATCAATGCGAATATCGACCCATGTTATTATGCAGCAAACATGGTTGTAAATGTTGAAAGAAGTTAATGTGCCTTCTAAAAATCTAAACAATTAAGACAGTAATATTTATGTTTTAAATTACTTAATAATATGTTTGACTTGTCCCTTTTCATAAAAATGTTGTTTAAAAGCTGAAATGCCATTTTATAAGATTTTTTTGTGACAACTTGTAACTAAACTGTAAATCATGTCATTTTATGGCTTAAAATGTTACCATAGACATTGTCCAACCCCACTCATACAGTGCTCATTTGACCTGTGCAGCTCTTAAAAAGGTTCATAAATTGCCTTAAATTGTTTTAAAAATTCAGCAGATACCCTGTAAATAGTCAAATAAAATTCTTTCATTGGTATTTGTTGATATTTGTGCATTTAAAATGTTTTTGATTGACATTTAGACTTATCTGATTTTCTATATTAAAAAAATATATATTTTTATTTGGGCTAGTTAAATAAATTTTCAGGCTACCAAAATCTGAAGAGTACCTGTCCAAAGGGCTAGCAGGGATTTAGAAATTTTGCGAGCCCTGAGTTTATACATAATCATAAATAATGCATTAATTAAAACAGAGGCATCTATTAAATTTCCTTTTTCACAGTGAACAAGACAAAACACAGTCTAGAACAAAATTACAATAAAAACAAAACTGCAGGTGTACAGTATCTGACCTAGCAGAGCATCAATCTCCTCCAGATCACCCTGGTGCTGCACCTCCTCACACAACCTCAGCAGGCGGAAAAATGGGGACAGACACAAAGGAGATACGTGCCTGTGAGAATAAGAGAATCATTCAGATTGTAACATTGCAAGGATTCAACTATTTAACAATGTCCTTGATCAAATAAATAAAAGGGCAGATTACAGGTTGATATACTGTACTGATTACTGGCATCAAAAAATAACAGTGCCCTCATGGCCAAATAATTAAAGTCTGAATTGTGAAGTGCATATTTATTATTATAGTTGAATTTTCAGGAAACATTGCTTAAAATAATTGTTCATTTAATTTCAGCAATTTTGCATACGTATGATGAAGCTATATTCTGTATATTAAAATATCAGTATCGGCTACTTATTGGTCCACTGCTATTATCTACGTATATCAGGAATTCTCAAACATTTTTGTCAGCTGAACCCCTCTTACCGAAAACATTTACTTGTAGTACCCCCTTATTATTTCAGTAATGTATAGAATATTTTAAAACAGTTGCACGTTTACAAGTTGTATTTTGGATAATAGTCAAATTACATGCAGGTAAACAAAGTAATTGATAGTCCAAGAGTTTCGTTTTGACTGTTTCTATTTGACATGTTAATTAATACATGCAACATTCTTATTATTTAATTTTGTAGTAGCTTTTCATTAACTCACAAACTCAGTTTGGGAAACTTGCTCTATATCAAGGAACATAATTCATGGTACATAAAAAGCATATTGTATTTCAGACAGTATACAGTAACAGAAGCGTTAAACTGAGTTCAGTAATGACCTCTCTTTCTTGACTCCAGCTGATTGGGTTGTGTCTGTCTTGTGCTGCTGGTCTTGAGTCATAAGTGGCAGTAGATTGATGGCGATCCCCCCTTGACTCTCATCCTCATCCAAATTATACATCACAGTGGCAGGAAACACAAACGAGCTGAGAGACACGCACACAAGAGGGGTCATGAGAAAGTCAAGACATAAGAACGCTGGAATTTAAACAAATAAATGAAACAGCGATTGCTTTGATATGACAACAAAAAAGCAGGTCGTAATGATTACTCTACTCTTTATGAGCCCTGAATGTGTCACTCACCCTGATAAATCTGGTCCTAGGTCTACAACAAAGTCTTCCTGAAAATCCTCTAGCACACTCTTCCCGATCCATGCCTAAGGATGATAAAGCCATAATAGAAATGTAACATACTAATATAATACACAGACCCTTTAGTCATGTGGAGATCCATCTGAAATGCATTACTTTTTGTCTTAAACTCAATTAAAGAGACAGTTTACCCATTAAAATACAATTCTGTTTGCATTTACTCACATCATGTGATTTAAAACTCATTTGGAGACAGAATTTTACAAATCTAAGATGATGACATGAAGGCTGTTTTACGGGGCTATTTACATTCAGTAACCCTAACAAACCTGCACTAGAGGGTCCAGTTTGCAGGTCTGCAGCAGGTTGGCCAGCTCATCGTAATAGAGAGCGGCAGCTTCAGGGGAACTCTCACTGCATGAGCGTACCAGCTCCAACAGAGCCATCACCTACAGACACAGCAACACTTTAAAGCTTACATGGTACATGGGTCAGTGACAAGTGAGGAGTGAAAATTTCAAATAAATGGCATTGTTTTATTCTATTCATCAAAGAATCCAGAAAAAGTATTATAATTTCCAAAAAAAAAAAAAAATATTAAGCAACAACATTTTCAACATTGATAATAATATTTCAAATCAGCATATTAGAATGATTCCTGATGAATTATGTGACGCTTTTAAACATATACAATTTTTTTATATATATATATTGATGCTTTTTACTGTATACTTGATTAAATAAATGCAGCCTTGGTGAACATAAGAGACTTCTTTCAAAAATCTTACAGACCCACATTGTGTACTGTGTACACACAAACCATCAGATCATTCCACTCACATGTCTGTGTGTCTCTTTGGGCAGTGTGCCACCCTGAGAGCCCTCAGGTGTATTTCTACATAAACAACACAAGACAAGACCAAAATGAGCAAAGACCAAAGATCACAAGACTAAGGGTGAATAAGTGAAAAACACTGCAATGCTCCAGCAAAGAGAGTACCTGCAGGCCCCCATACTGCCCACCATCATGACAGCACCAATAATACCAATACGCTTGTACTTGGGCACCGTGCTGGACAGCTGCTTACGGATGACGATGTGCATGTCATCCTAGAGAAGGACATTCAGAGATTTGACAGAATTTTCATTTTTGGATCAGCTATCCCATTAATTGAAAAAATTACAACTATACCTTTAAGATGCAGTGTGTTTCTCACCTGGATGTGTCCTCCGTGCTGCTCCTGTCCAAATGACAGGCGGCTGAGCAGGTGGAAGAGTCGTCTGATCTGCTGTGAGGTCAGGTTGTCCATGTAGTCCAGAATACCCTGCCAGAATGCCCACAAGTTACACCAGAAAACAGGTTAAATGTCATAATGTACTTGAAAAGACCCAAATAGTGCCTCCAAAATTGCTTGAATAAAAAAAAAAGATTTTTGATTCAGACTGATTTGAGTCAATCTGACTTAATGAAAAGAACAGACTCAAACAAACAATTTCCTTCCAAATAGACAGAGGCAAACGTTTATACCTTCACAAAAACAGTGAACTGGCTCATTTCTGCAGGCTTCTGAGATACCAGCTCACAGAGCAGCTCAAGAGCCACATCCACCTCACCACTCACACCACTGCATGCGTGTGTGACCAGAGAGCCAACCACCTCCTACATAACAAACACACATGTACTGGACATCAGTGCAGGTCTTTAAATTAATGTTAGGGCCCACAAATCTGCAGTGTTTGTTGTGAGCTGGTATTAAGAGGTATTTCTTACCTGCTGACAGTAGGAGTCAAAAGCAGTGAAGGCCTGTTTGTACATGTGACCTCCGAAAGGCACCATACAGTAGTCTGGAGAACGCAAGAGTCCCTGAGCTAGAGCCAGAATTGATGGGAAATAACCCCGCATCACCTGTATGAAACATTTACACCATACTTGATATGTACAAGGGAAGTCAACACTTAAGGTAGCATAATTAGGGATGTTTCTTAGTCATAAGCATGTGAATGAAATCAGACCTGAGCATGACCCTTAAAGGTCTTCTGCAAGAGGTTTTCCTGAATCAGACCCTTGCGAACTTTGACTTTGAATACTCTCTCTGCCCCACGCCGGCTGTGGTTTGCATTAGTGGAGTGAAGGATGAACAGCACCAACAGGTCAACCACCTGAGAGACACAACAAGTTACGTTAATTCTTGTATTTTGGATATTCAGGTATGAAATGTGTCAATCTAATATGAGTTGCATAAATTTTTTTTGATAGAAATAAATCAAACCTTATGGTCGTCTGACTCATCAACATTCTCTATTGCCTAAAATAAAAAAAAAAAAAAACAGTAATTAAATAACTTCAGTTGCATGGAAATATAATACCAAGTGCTTGAAGGCAGAAAGGAAAACAAAAAAGCTATCAAGATTATATGAACTCACTTTTAGCCAAGCCTCTGAGATGGTCTTCTGAAATCGGATAGCTGACTTTATGACCTCCAAAACCAAAGCCACACTGTCCTGACCATTGTTGCATGATGGGACCCTGGAGGACCTGATGGAGCAGTAACATTAAAATCAAGAACAAGACAGCACATGGCCAGCAGAAACGGACATATTTACAACTTCTTATTTGTCTTCCAGGGAATAAAGAAGTCATATGTGTTTGGAAGGGAGAGATGAGAGTAAGTAAATGATGATAGAGTCTCACCCTGACATGGCTTTGCTTTTCATACGACTCTGGGAAGCTTGCAACACTGCTGGCAAAACACACTGCTCCAATTCCAGCTTTTTACGCAGGGCACACACCACCTGAGGAGCATGAAAGTACAGGAGCATAATTACAGCTCTACAGGAAATTGATTTAAAATTGTCTACCAGAGAAAATATTTTTTTATGAACAAAACATAAACAAAAGGTAATAAACAAAGGTCAGTTTAGAGGCCTGACCTCATTAGCATCAGATGCAGAGATGGAGTGTAAGATGAACTTGACTACAACAGGAAGATCCTCTAACTGCACTGCAGAGAGAGTTCCCATCACTACCTCACGCACCTGATAGAGAGAAAGACACAGTATACATTACAGCAAAAGGAAAAATAAAGTAATCCTTTTATTCACCAAAGATGCTTTAAAATGATAAAAAGTGATTTTTACATAAACATTAAAAAAAATTACATTAATACTTTTACATTTTCTATTAATCAAATCTTCAAAAATGTATCAATTAATAATTAAGAAGAAACTCTTTTCAACGTTGATGATACTAGGAAATGTTTATTGAGCACCAAATCAGTATATTAAAATGATATTGGAGAGACTGGAGAAATGGCTGCTGAAAATTCAGCTTTGCCACCACAGGAATAAATTACACCATGTATGTTAAAATAGAAAACTGTTATTTTGAATTGCAATAATATTCAAAAATATTCCTGCTTTCCTCTATTTTTGATTAAATAAATGCAGCATGAGATACTTCTTTCAAAAACATTAAACCTACCCTTTTTCTTTAAACAATTATTTAAAGCAATAACACTGGGACAAATCATTTTTAGGGAAGATATTTGCATGTTTAGATGTACCTCAGTCAGTAACGCAGAGCTCAGATTCAAACTGGATAAAGCATCCAATATAGGCACAGGGAGTTGTGTGTTTTGCTGAAGTAAACCACTGCACAAGGAAGCAGACACAAACACAGACTCACTTAAACAATATACACGATGATAATAAGCACCTACATTATATTCATACTCATTTCCATCACAGCCAGCCATAATTATTGAACCAAACATAGGTCAAAACAACACAACTTTAATTCCATGCATTGGGAAATGGCACTAAAAATAACAGGCTCAGCTACTGCTGACATACTTTAGCTCTTTGGCCATGTCTCCATGCTGGGAATCCTCTAGGATTTCAGGCAGGCTGGTAATAATGTCCCGCTGGATCTCCACCGGAGCCACAGACACCATCTGCATCAGCTTACTGCTCAAATCCTACACATACACAGCAGTTATATCAGTCAGACATTGGTCACGGCAATGCCATAACTTGGCTTTGACAAACATTTATGTCTGCTACAAAGGAACTCTTGGCAATTTTGATGTTCATTGGGACATTTTCATCATGTAGGATTCTCACACAGACAGCATCAGTGGACTGTGTACCTTGCCATCTACAATTCGGTCCAGCCACTTCAACTGGTTTATTATGAGACGGGGAACGTTGAGGCCATCCTCACTCGCACTGTAACAGAGCACATTGCCATCAGTGATAAGGGAATGTTACAGGACTGTGTCTGTATGTGATGTGTATAAAAAGTCATCAAAAAGACATTTACCCCTCAAACATGAATTCTGGAAGCTTTTCGAACAAAGTGTTTATGACCTGGGTCTAAATGCAGGGAAATGAAAATATATATTACTTATATTCCCCAAAACATATCCCCCAAATATTTTGAATAAAATAAATATTAATAATTAATAGCTGTAGTTCATTATTTCAACAGAACATGTCAAAAGGCTACATTAAAAATCACAGAGTAACCTACTTTTTTTGGAACAATTAATTTTCATGACTTTTTTCATCTAATAATTGGATAATGGATAGGGATTTTATTTTTTATAAAAATATAAAAAAGTAAATAGTAAAATATATAGTAAATAATAATATCTAAAAATAATATACAAATATATAATGGTTATATAATAAAATAACAATAATGAATGAAAACAAAATAATGTATTCAGACCAGTCTAAATGTAGGAAAAGGAAAATATTTTTCTCTTGCTTTGTATTTTAAGAGGTAAATTGAGCAGATATTTACCTGTAGCATCTCTATTCCAAGCAACATGCGTACAAGACTTTCCTGATAGGAGCCAGAACTGATATTAGAGAGAAAATAAGTAACAATTAGAAAATAAGAGCATAAAACATTTCTATGAATTCTTTAATGTTTCAGATGGAAAAACAAGAATCGGTGCATTACTGTGTATCCTGCTGTGGAGTGGACGATGGCACACAAGGCAGCAGGCAGTTTCTGAATCTCTCTGGGTCTTCAATGTATTTTTCCAATGCAGATATAAACTCCTGAATTATCTGTAAATCAGCCATTTAACAATCTAAATATATGTAAAGTAAGTTTTTCGTTGAAATGAAAAAAGTAGTATAGTGATGAGCTGTTTCTCACATTGGGGAATCTGGGATGCTTTCGTAGATGCTGCTGGAGCCGCTTTTGAAATATGACTTGGTCCACAGCTGTAAAAAAAAAATAATAATAATAATAATAATTCATTATTTTTTAAATGTGTTAGTTATGTGTTTAAATAATGTGTTAGTTGATATGAACATGCATGTATGTATTGTGATTTCACCTTTATTGTATACAAAACATACTTTCTCATTCATTATCTTACCAATTTCATTAGCTGTACTGTCAGCTGTCAAAGTGACACCAGATTCCCTCAGAAACTGAACAAAAACTGAGTCCGGGTGGGAGTCCTGTACTGAAGGCTTTGCTGGTCGTCCACTGCTCTTGGTCTTTTTTGATTCTGTGCGAATGAAGAAACATTAATAAAGTCCAAAAATAAATCTTTTTTATATTATTGTTTCCTTAAATGTGCATTCCAGGTTTATTTTAGACGTGACGTCATGAGGAACTTACTAGGGACGTCAAGTGTAGAATCGTTATCGACTGTGACGGATGAGCGCTTCTTTTTACGCATCATCTTTAACTCAGATCCGATCAGATCAGATCAGATGGAAATGATAAATAACGGATATGACCTGTTGGGGTTACAACATTCAGCTATTTCAGAAAACTGTGTGCAACACTGGGCTAGCAGTTCAATAATGACAATCCTGGTTCAAACAATCCCATAATCCACTCTCTGAAGATGGTAAACAATCATTTCATGCTGCAAGAGCTAAATTACATATTCGACTAACTCGACGAAATTACCGTATTTGAGACTAAATGTGGTCAGAAATGTTTACCTTAGCGTTACTCCCCGCGATGCTGAACTTAAACGTTTGTAATTTTGATGTGATACTGATTAAATTTAGACTTGAGTATAAAATATATGTTTTCTTCAACAGGCTAAAAGTTCAGTCTGTCACAAAGATTCCCGCGCCAGTGTTTCGTAACGTCTAGAGACCGTGGTAAAATAATAATTTCTGTATTGATATACAAATTGTTTTGGGACGTTACTGTATGTTTTTTCTATTAACTGTATCTGTCTTTATAGGTATAAAACAGCGAAAGACACCACAAACCACCTAATCAGATTCACATATAAGAAGATAAACGTTCTCAACCATTAAGCAGCAAACGGAATACTTTTAGGACACTCCCTAATATTCTATGGGCGTGTATTAAAAGTAGGCGTGGAGCACCTTGCTATGATTGGTCAACACATAGCACACCGCCCACTTTTATCTGTTTTATACAAGTGACGCTTTCCTAGATTATTAGTTACCTGCGAGACAACAGTGTGAGTCTAAACATGGCTGGAATAAAATCATTTTACGACATTACAGCCAAAACCCTCACTGGTGAGGAGTTCAAGTGTTCTTCTTTACAGGGCAAGGTGGTCCTGGTCGAGAATGTCGCTTCTCTTTGAGGAACGACCACCAGGGATTACACCCAGATGAACGAGCTCCACGAACGCTTCTCGGATAAAGGGCTTGTGATTCTGGGAGTTCCCTGCAATCAGTTCGGCTTTCAGGTAAGAAGAGGACTTACTGTAACTACTTGTTTGATTCAATAGCCCTTCACTGCAAACAGGTGCCTGTTCGCACTCATTCTGTCATCACCTGATGTCTTACACCCGTTTTTATGCATGATGGTCATCTGTGTTAAATAAAGGCAGCCTAAATGTCTTGACAGTAACACTTATGTTTAAGTCATTAATCAACATTTGTAAATTATGAAATACTTAAAAGATGATTAGTTACTTTACATTACCATAGAACTATCAAGAAATGTTATTTTACATAATTACATATATAGATATATTTAGATATTAATGACATTAATATATATATTAATAATATTAATATATTTTGGATGTTGATCCTATAGCCATCTTTTATATTTAAACAAACAGCCGTAGTACATAGATACATAAATATGTGGTTGTGGTTTAAGATATAATAATTATAATAATACTTTTATTTTCCATAAATAACTAAATAAAAGTAGCTATTTAATTAAATTATATATTTATTATTATAATATAGTTAACGTTATACGACTCAATAACCAAAGCAAAACTCAGTTGTATCAAATTTGCTTTTATGTATATAAAATTGAATAAATTTACTGAATAAATATAAAAGACTTGTTCAATACAGTATATGTAAGAGACTTAACAACCAAAGCAACACTCAGTTATATTACATTTACCAAATCAAATTCAAGCCAAATTAAGTAACCACATATAAAAAGTGGTTCTACAAAATGTTAAGCAATACTCTTTTGAAATTACTTTCCTTTGGCTTAGTAGTTATTTTATTTTAAAGAGATTCTCTAATATGTTTATTGTATAGCCTATATTTTTACTTCTAATATATGAATGTAATAATGAGCCAGGACTATATTCTCAATTTAGGAGGGCCTCTCATACTTCACTACCATATTTTTCAGTAAAACATAATAATCAATGTTATTGCAAATTATTACTGAATATCTGTTAAAATGTGTTTATGATTATGTTATCTATCTATCTATCTATCTATCTATCTATCTATCTATCTATCTATCTATCTATCTATCTATCTATCTATCTATCTATCTATCTATCTATCTATCTATCTATCTATCTTTTGCTTTGCTGTTTTAGGAAAACTGTACACATGAAGAGATCCTTCCGTCCTTAAAGTATGTCCGTCCTGGCAATGGCTTTGAACCTAAATTCCAGCTCTTGGAGAAAGTCGACGTGAACGGGAAAGCCGCCCACCCTCTCTTCGTCTTTCTCAAGGAGAAACTTCCATTCCCGAGCGATGAGCCAATGCCCTTCATGAACGACCCCAAATTTATCATGTGGAGTCCCGTGTGCAGAAATGACATCGCTTGGAATTTCGAGAAGTTTCTCATTGGATCTGATGGAGTGCCATTCAAACGCTACAGCAGGAGATACCTGACCAGCAACATCGAGGGAGACATCAAGAAACTTCTCAGCATAGCCAACTAAAATGGTTTTGTGGTCAAAATAAATCAATATCTCAGCTTCTGCATTGCATACCATTGACCCATATGGGTCTCCAATAATGTTCATGACAGGTTGTGTTTTCATGTGTATGATGTTGCTGTGTTTGGACTTTTACTTCATGAAGCTGCTCCTGTAAACATGCTTTGTCTGTGGGGAGCATCTGATGCCGTGCAAAAGTCCTAACTGAACAGTTTCATTTATCTCTTGTATGGCACAACATGCAATTTGGACGAATAAATGTGTTTTCTACTCAAGTCTAAAGATTGCCTTTTTTATTTCAGCTTTAGTTAGTGTGAAAGGACAATAGTACAGAGCTTTACGGTTATACGGTACTGGATCATCAGGTGCTTTGAAGAGATTCATTCTGTATTAATGAGTTCCAGTGGAAACTTATCTCTAGTGCGGGGGTGTGAGGCGGGAGTAGAATTTCCCAATGCAGTTACTAAGCCTAACACATTTGCATGTAGTTGCACTTACCTACAAAAAAAAACAGTTCATTTTGAAAAACTAAAATATAATAATTGACCACCAAATCAGTATATCAAAATTATGATCATGAAAGACCATGTGACAATAAAGACCACTTTACACATTACTGCCTGCTGAAAAATTAGCTTGGAAATAACAATACATTAAATATTAAACACACAAATATTATACTATAGGAATAAATATATAGAAATGTAAAGAGTTTTTTATTTTAATATTTCTCAATATTATTGTTTACCGTTTATCATGTAAATGCAGGGTTGGAGAGAATAAGATTGCTTGACATCATTCAATACACATAACAAAAATATATAAATGCATACATCATTATTAAAAAAAACGTTGTAAAGATTCATAAATCCATTTCGGTTTACAACTGCCAAAGCCAATGCAGATTTCACTATGTACTCTCAAAACAGTAATCTAGTTATGCAAGTCTTTCCAGCCAATAATTTATCATTTTATATTTACATGTGTTTGGCAGATGCTTTTATGCAAAGTGACTTGCATTGCATTCAAGGCTTATACATGTCCATCAGTTTTTGCATTCGGTTGGAATCAAACATTACCTTGGTATTGCTAGAGCAATTGAAATAATATAAAATAGCAATAACAAATAATGGGTTGCTATGTGGAATCATTTAACTGATCCTGCAGATTATGACAAATTTATAAATCATCTGATGCAAATTGATTTACTTAATGCTATATAATAAGAAAAAAACTAAACAAAAAACAAAGTCACTACCTATTACCAGGCTTTCACATTTTATTATATTTTCAATTCAAATAGGCTTTAATCAAAATCTGGTGTTGCACATGTTGGCATGATAAATAGAAGAACACAAAGCAGCTATGTACTGTGCCCCAGATTATGATTATGTACATCTATGCAAGAAAAGTCTATGAAATTACAAAAACAAAAAATGTTTAAATGGATGTTTTATTAATGAAGGAGCTGCAGGGGGACAGCTCGAGTCAATGATCAGTTTGTGTCTTAAATTTTATAGCTGGATCCATAAATAACAATACTGGATTTACCAGTCAGTGACTGCTAATACCATAGAGAGGTAAACACCATCTAGTTTTGCAGATTCAAAAATTGCATGCTGTTTTGCCACACAAAAAAAAAGAATATGCTTTGTGTATTATGTTCGTAGCAGTATGAAACACTTGTCATTTGAGCTTTGAGTTGTTGCTAAAGCCATTTGACACACAATGCCACAGCTAATCAAATGGCATATGTGCCAACGTACAGGTAATGATAAAAGCTATTCATTTTATCAATAAGTTTGTTCTTAAGAAGCAAATCCATTATTTGGGTTCCTCTTTGTCATGTACTTGTACTTGTTCAAGTGTCATAAAATTAGCACCACATTCGATATTCCTCTGGACCGAAGCCATTTAGATAGGAGAAAATCCACAAAAAAAGAAGAAATGGACTATTACAAAGCACAGCCATCATATCTGAAAAAAAAAAATTAAATGCTCGGGCACAACCGTGACTTACGTTGTTCCACATTTCCATAAGCTTCCCTTTTTCACAGTTTTTGGGGCATAAAAGGCTGTTAGTGTGATTATATTTGAGAGCAGCCCCCCCCAAAGACCAACATGATAATAAACTTGACATTTTGTGGCATCCTTATAGTTGAGCGACTTTAAAAGTGAAATATTTCACCCTCCGGCATGGTATATTTAACAAAAACATGGCTTGTGGTAGGATAATTGCAACATGGAGACAATATTTAATATAAGAGCGCAAGCTTCTCCGAGAGAATCTCTGTGCTTATCACCACACGCTTCAGTTATTAAACACAGAGAGTCTATTCTTCACACGAGGCACATGTTACAAGATGCTGATAGCTGTCCAACGTAAATGAGTAGAGGCATAATTTAAACATTTCAGATGAGCGTAATGTTGCATACATAGTCTATATGTCTAGGCATTTCCCCTCTCCTGATCTAGATCATCTAACATTCATGTCGTCCAAAGAGAGGTTATATTGCTGTTTCACCCTCGTTCTCATTTCAGACTAAAAGAAATGAGCTTCTATGATCAGCAGGCATCAAGGTCCAATAATAAAGTCTTTCATGTCACGCTTCAAACTAAAATTATCTTTATTTATTAACAATATTCCTTTTTGGCTCTTGATAAAGACGCATATGTGAAAGAAAGAAAAAAAATTAAATAAAGTTAAAAACAAAGGGCCTGTTTGTCAGCCTTTAATAGTCACTGAAGTAGCCAGGGATGTGCGTCGATGCATTGATGATTTCATCTTTATGTAGTTTTTGTTTCAGTGCCAGTCCTTGAAAGACTAAAAGAAACTCAGTTGGTGTCCATGTGATCGTCCAGGGTCTCTGGAGCTCCGCCTAGTGATGCGGAGGGGGTGGATTTGGAGGGCGTGTCCGCATCTCTGCGTTGATAAAATAGCACATAGGCGGCTTTCGTCTGTGGAGACAAAAACAACAAAAAAGACAACTGAGTCAGTTTACAAACTAGCAATTGCCAATTTCCATATTGGACAACTACAGCTCTTTGAAATTCACGAACCACTGTGGAACGCTTTTTGAGTCTGCAAAGGATAATAAAACGGAAAGCGTAGTAGCCTCACCACAATCTGATCCTCAGTTGCAGACGACACACTGCTGTCATCAAAGTAATACCATTTTCCATCCACTTTGTTCTTGCCGTATGCCGTGTCTGCAAGAGGAAATCAAACGTATTGCTTAACGGCTGAACTTTGGCAATCAAAAACACACCAAGTTATCATTTCCAGGCAGCAATATAATGACAAAGACATAAATGCTCAACTCTGTGATATACTTTCTGTAGTAATCCACCAAACATGAGATACCCAACTAGGTTGCAAAGGTGAACAAGTGATAAAGGGGAAATAAAAGGCTGCTGACACAATCTCCAAGTCGATCCAGTTATGTATTAATATCATTGTTAAAACATAACTGGACATATGAATAGCAAGGGTGTGATTTCATTATTGTGAAATATGGGCGAGTTGTGCAAATAGAGTGACTTACAGTGGCCTCCGCCCATTCCTCCATAGTGGTTGGAAACAGCAATGAGGTCATAGACATATGGGTCAGCTTTGGGGTCACAAACAAACTCTGACATGCTCAAGTCCCTGTGTGAGAAAGTTTACATTTATTTACAAACATGAAGTCACCAGAATTCCAGAAGTTTTCTAACTAAAATCAATTTTATCAAAACACAAAAACTACCAAAGTTCAATCACCGGCAGTAAGTGTGGCCGATCAAATTGTTTATTTTAAATTATAACCGTATATATATATATTTTTTTATCAAGACATCAGTACATAAACACTAGACTGCAGTTCTGGGTTAGTGTACTCCTTTTACCACAATGAACAATGGGCAGCTTTGTCTGTCCAGACAAGCATGACTCAGCTTCCCAGAAACTGACACCTAACGTATTGCACCTGACTTTTGTGCACTCTTTCCTGCTTCCTGTTCAGTAAGGTAATCCTGATCAAAACCAAACAGGATCAAAGCCAAAGGAGCATGGCAAATAACATGTTGAGGGAAAAAAAAGTCACCCCAAAATGTGGCATTTTTGGTATCTGAAGTGTCAATATTCTGCATGCTATAAATGAATGGCACATAACTAAAATTAATTTGATGAAAATAAAAATCTGATGTATTAATACATAGTTACACCTGAAGTCAGGTGTACATTGAGACCTAAGACAATGACAAAGTATTCTGTGTGCAGGGAAAGAAATTGGCGCCATCTGGTGGAAAATTTAGACAAGCACTTTATATGAAGAGGACGCACAGTGGTGTCTTACTTTTAGGGAAAAGTCCCACGTTTTTTGGAGTACATACACATATATATATATATATATAGCGCAACATATGTCTCGCAACAGATTTACCTAATTGGAAAGTCTACAACAGTGTCAAGCTTGTCTCTCCAGCAGCGGTTGTAAGAGAAGCGTTTCAGATGCACGACCAAAATGCGTGGGAGAGACCACAGGTCAAACTTCTTCGTGGCCTGCTGGTGTTTCTTACACGTAGGGCAGTACCTGCAGAGGAGCACAGCAATCATTAAAAATTAACTAAATGTGGTAATGCTTCAGTAAATCATTTCACCTTGAAAGTATGGGCAATAAATGTCAGAATGTGTAATGATCTGAACATCCTCCTCACCAGGGGTCGTGTTCTCCTAGTGTCTCCATTGTAGTAAAGAGCTCGATGCATTCTCTTAAAGCTACTGTAGTCTTCTTCTTCTGAGCATGTAGCATGCTCTCATGTTTGTCATAGGCCTGGGGAGAGACTTCACATCAGTGTCTGAGGAGATTTAGCAAGTAAGCTAAAAGTAAATATGGGCGATTTGTCCATTTTTGCGAGGATTATGGTAGACTGTATAATAGTTCACGTTAACCAGAAATTTCAGTACTGCATGGCCATGAAGGAAAGACTTTTAAAAACATTAAAACGCTTAAATTAAATTGTAAAAATTAAAGTGACAGTAAATAAACAAATAACGTTATCAAAATGTTATCAAAGTATCCTGATAAAGTATCACTGTTTCCACTAAATCACTTTTTTTCAACATTAATAATAAGAAACGTTTCTTAAGGATCAAATCAGCATATTAAAATGATTTCTTAAGGATCATCACACTGAAGACTGGAGTAATGGCAGCTGAAATTTCAGCTTTGTCATCACAGAAATAAATGACATTATTTCTTGACGGTAGGGCTGGACAATAATTCAATATATATATCGCAATATAATTTTTTCAATAATGGTGATATGATTTTTAAACCCATTTCCGATATACATTAGCATTTGTCACTGAATGACATTCAAGGCACAGCCATCAGAAAGAGCAGAACAGAATTAGGTACTTGCGTGATGACGTACATCACAGACACTGCTCAGCAGTAGTTGGTTAAGCTCAGGCGCGGCAACTTTTAGCTACAAAATACAAAACTTTTAGCTACCCCGACCGCAATAAAGATGTGACTGAACGAGCTTCCACAAGTAAGGAGAAAGCAGACAAAATAGTTGATAAGAGAGGAAAGACTAATTCAGTGGTGTGGAAGTGGTTTGGTTTTTTAAGATCGGATAAACTTCAGGTTTCGGTGCTCTGCAAAATGAGCCCGAGAGCGGTGCCGACTAGCAGCGGGAACAGGGGCGAGATGCGCCTTAAGCGCAGACACGCGAACGGTTGCTGTTTACGCCGTTTATTAGCCTACCACGACAACCGTCTGCGTGCCCGAGTTGAACGTGCTTCTTGTGTATCCTGCTTGCAGCAAATTAAAATATTATGCATCTGAAGCGGACTGCCGCACGAGCGCGAGGTCTCTCTTTCCCAGCGCGGACACACCTCTCTCTCTCTACCTCTGCACTGTTCCGCGAGCGGCTGAAACAAGCTGCGCTTTCAGTTAAAACACAGATATGTTGCTTCTCTAATTTTACATGCAAGTATAGCCGAAATCACAGCACTATTGTCTTTATCTTATTTGATTTTATCAGACGACGGCACGATTATAAATCAGGATTTTTGTGCAGATTAACATCTTGGAAGGGAGAGCAGTTTATCTTAATGGGGTCGCATTTCAGTCACTATACCATATTCATGATATATATTCAACTGAAGCAGTTTGTTTGTTGTTTCAATCTATAAGAATAATCAGCCTGTTATAGTTTAAATGAAATTATTATTGTTAAGGTGAGTCTGAGAGTGTTATTCATTTGATAGTTTGTTTATTTCACATTTCTTGTTTGTGAAAGCTAAATACAAATAAAAAGTGAACATTCATTTATTTGTACCATTTTTATTTCTAAAATATTATATAGTTTTATAGGAGGAGGTAGCCTATTACTTGGCAAATTCATTTTTCAGACGTTTGTAGGTACAGACATCCATTGTGGGTGTTCTTGGCAGTTTTTCCTGAGGCTTTTTTAATATTCATATCGATATCGGAATAATATCGTATTGACCGAAATTAAGAAATATACGGTGATATAAATTTTGGCCATATCGTCCAGCCCCACGATGAGCTAAAATGAATATCTGATGATAAAAACTATGACAAAATGTAATGTTTTTTGAGGACTACCGGACATTCAAAATACATCCTATAGGCCAAGTTAACTGTCTTGTCTTTCAAAATGTGCGTCTCTGTTATTGGATAAGGGGCGTTTGCATAGCTAGTCTCGGTATGGCAGCCGCAGTGGACGGATAGGCAACCAAAATGTGAACTAGCGATCTGAAACAATGGCCTTAGCACCCGAAGGGTTAGGGACTAGGGACAGAAGTCACTATTTGTTGTCGATTAAAGGTGGGATAGGCAGAATTGCGCTGATAGAAGTGCTCGCTCTCGCGCACGCTCCACTTCTTCAGTTCTCATACAGCACGCGATCAGTTCTCAAATACACACACTGCAGAACAAATGTCTATCGTTTAGATTATCTCACATAAATGCAGTCGCTTATGGCTTAAGTGAGCGTAAACAGGTGGGTGAAAACTGAATGTTTTTCAGTATTATATGCATACCTTCCGTCTTAAAGGGACAGAATTCCTAATTATCGGTCATCAATTTTAACCAACAAAAGATGTTAAATAAATGTATACTTATGTAAACCTACTGTATCTGAAAAAAGATTAATTTGTATCTCTACTAAAAAATGAATGTATTCTAGTTTTTCCTAATTCAATCCTTGATTCAAATTTCTCATAAGCTTAATTGATTTGTTCTAAAGAGAGAAGAATTGATGACTATTTTTGTTTGAATACTACATATAAAATATCTCCCAAAATAAATGTTGGTAGCTGCAGTTTGACTAAAAGTTGACTAAAATGCAATGACTTTTCGTCGACTCAAACTAGACTAAAACTATGAAAGACTCAAATGTGACAGACTATTAAGCATTTTCGTCTCAAGATAAAGGCTAAATCAAAAATGCCTGACAAAACTAATACTGTCTTTCAGTCCCAAAAACGTTTGAACGGTAGCGTAGTGTAATTTTGCACAATTAGTGGAATAGAGGGCATTACCTCAGCTTCCTGGTCATCGTAGCACAATTTCTTTGTGTCGGAATCCCAATCAATGGCTACTGTAGAGTGAGCTGTAGAAATAAATATCTATCAGTTTTTATTTGAAGTATAATAGCAAGTGAGCCTAAAAAGTTAAAGTCAGACAAATACAGTAACAGTTAATATTCCACCTGATTTATTTGATATTTTTTTAGTATCAAACGTAAAAAGGTCATAGTTACTTGTAAGCTTTAGGAGATTGCCATCAAATGGCAGAGAACTAATGTTGGCTGTGCCGTAGGAGTTGACCATGCTGAAAGAAAAGAGTTTCGGTCGAGAAGTAAAAGATTTTCCACCGCTGCTATTGGGCCCATTCTCTGGTTCTGAGTCCTCCTCTCCATCCACAGTGTCTGAATGACTGTTCTCTGGTTCTGGACTCTCCTGGTGATCCATGGCTTCCACATCACCTGAAACAAATGCATACAACAAGATCAGATCTGTATCGGATGAATATGAAAAAAAAATAAAAATGGATGACAGTGTGTATGCAGCATTTGGGAGCTTTATGACAAGGTTAAGTGTCCTACCATCACAAACTCCATTGGGGCCGTTGCGGGCTCCCGAGTGGTTGCTGCCATTGGATCCAGTGCTGCATGAAGCTCCGTCTGAAACTGGGCTGCTGCAGCCACTCAGGCCTGTGCTGTGACTGGACACTGAAGCGAGGCATTCTGGTGACTGGCTGCTGCTAGAGGATGTGGCCGAGGCAGATGCTCTACTGTCTGTAATGGTACCCTGTGAACGTTTAACGTAACGCCTAAAACAAGAGAGATTAAGGGTCAACCAAGTTTGCAGTAACAACTGGTATAAAATTGAGATAGACCACTAAAGCACAACACCAACCCGATCCTCTCCAGCACACGCTCATAGAGGGTATCTATGCTAAGGTTGTGGCGCGAGACGGTGATGAGAAGAGGTTGGCCGAAGAGCATCGTGCCCGAAGAGCCTCCGCTATGCTTAGCGTGCCTCTCTCTGAAGTACACTGGAAGGTTCATCTTCTCACTATCTTCCTCTAACACCTCATAACTTAACCACAAAGACACAATCAGTAAGAGGCCACTCACTCAAACAATACACTTAGCTGAACGGCAAAACTTTCAATTATGCAAAATTCAATTCAATACACACATGCTCCAGTTCAGAAGTGTGGGGTCAGTAATTTTTATTTTAAATAAATTAATATTGTTATTTAACAAGGATGCATTAAATAGATCAAAAATTATAATAGTTACAATACTTTAATAGTGTACTTCTGTTTGGCATTTCAAACAAATGCTGTTCTTTCTTCTGATATTTCAAATAAATACTTAAATGGACTTTTTCCAAATAATCCTGAAAAAAAGTATAGTGGTTTCCATGAAAATATTAAACTGCACAACTGTTTTTAATATTGATGTTAATAAGACATTTAACACCACATTAGCATATTAGAATGATTTATGAAGGATCATGTGACACTGAAGACTGGAGTAATACCCACAGAAAATCCAAAGGAACAAACCACACTTAAAATACTAAAATAGAACAGTTATTAGACATTTTTGTAATTTTTCAACAATATTACTTTTTTTGGATCAAATAAAAATGGCAGCTTGATAAGCATAAGAACCATGTTTAAAAAAAATACTGAACCCAAACTTTTACAATTGTAAAGCAAGTAGAATTTAAGAAATGATTTACACAAATATGTCATCTTTCTCCATGATGTGATTGAGACCATCATCCTGTTTGTAGATTTTGTGGAATCTGTGATTGTAAACATCAGCCACAACCATCTGGAAAACATGAAAACAATCTCAGATTGTCTGCTAGAAATTTAAGCCAGTGTTATATAGAAGCAAGAAGATATTAAAGGAACAGTTCAGCCCAGGGCTCTAGACTCATTCTTCTCAGTTGGTCGCACGAGCACATCATTTGTTCGCAATTTTTTTTTGCGTTCATTGTTATTCTTAATTAAAATCACAACTACAAGAAAACAGTAGGCTTGCATGTTTTTTCTACAAGAATACCAACATGTTCACCTTCTCTGGTTTGAGATGTGGTATTTTATTTTAGTTCGAAAACCAAATCCTGACACGGCGAGTATACCAGGCTCTACACATTCGCGCTGAGGCGGCGAGTATAAACCAGGCTCTACCCACAAAGCTATTTTTGAAGGTACCATCTCTTGTAGCAACATTAATAATGGAAAAGGGTGTTAGTTTTGGAATCACAAAAGTCTTACATTCTCCGAAGGAACTCCAGATAGCTTGGCCAAAGCACTGCACAGGTCTGCCACTACACCCATTTTGGGAACAACTACACGATACTGGAAGATAACAAAAGTATCTTTTAGCCCACCTCCTGAACTAAAACATGTACTTAAGTGTTTTCAAAAAAACAGTTCTTACTTGCATAGGTCTAAACTGCGGGTCAGTGCGGACCAGGAATACCTCCATAGTGCGATCCTTTTTCATGGGCAGGGGCAGTGTGAGGTAGCAGAAGGGGTCAAAGGTAACGGAAACTTTGGAGCATTCTGGGCAAACCAGCGTAGATTTGAACAAGCCATGGAAGATGTCCACAATTATAGAATCGTTCCGCAACCGGTGATTCGCCAATGCTTCCTTGGCTACAATCTACAGACAAATTAGATTACTGTATATCACTGTACTGTAAATAACATTATTCAGGTTATAATGTTATAGAGGTTTTCAGAGTAGTGCTTATTCACTAGCACAACATAAATAATAGCTTTTTATTAGTAGTTTATTGTTTTGTCTACTTCTGTACTTTGTTTGAAACTAAAATAGCATGCTGTGGCTTACACATAATGATGTCAGGTTTACCTCATCAGGCCGCCCCTCAGCATCTCTCAGGGCCAGATAAGGCTTCTTCTTAACACGGTTAAGGTCTTCGTGTAAGCCGTCCAGCAAAAAGGCCAGCAGCTCCTGAGAGTCTTGTTGCTGGTACCCTGAGAACTGCGGGGCAAACCGACCCACTTGGGTCTGACCAGAGAAGAGATACGTTTCAACATTCAAATTGAATTCTAAAGGTTTGTGTTAAAAATGGCCAGTGATTTCCACAGTAATATTAGCCTCTTTAAGCTATAGATCCACTCACTTTAAAAGTGCGTGGAGCCACATAACTGCTCCGACTAAGCCACATCTGTTTGACCAAATCCGCATAGGCCTCTGCAATCTCCCCTCGCATCCCTAATGGATTTTCCCGGTTGATCTCAGCTTCGTACTGGTCCTCCAAGAAATATTCCGTTAGAGGGGGAGTGTTGCTCAGACACTGAAATAAGAAGTCACTTAGAATGAGAAGGAAATAGTCTAAATCAAGAAGTCACGTTTTGGCTGCTAGATGTATTAACTACACAATCTGGGCCTTCTTCAATTGACACCCATCAGCAAACTATGAATATGGTATATTTCAAAACATAATGTGTAAATGAACATTCACTTTTGAATACCTGGAGGGCAGAGTTCATGAAGCAGGTGTTGCCCAGGTTGCTCAGACCGCAGAGACCTGGCTGAGCGGCAGATTCTCTGTAATTGTAGGAGGAGCTGTAGGAGTTGTAACTTCCCACTCTGCAAAACGGATGGTGGGTTAGCAAAGACAATCACCATTAATTAACACCACAATTAAGGCCATCACAATTGGTCAACCAAATACCGAATACAAGAAAGCTGACCTTGAACTGAAACCTTGTTTTAGTTCCCCATTTAAACTCTCACAGAAAGGAACAAAACTAGTTTAACTCTGGAGTAATTTAGGACTGATTTGATTTAGTCTGAAGCTGACCTGTTACCAGAAGTACTGTTGTTCAACATGTAGCTAGAGTTGCTATTGCTATCCCCATTTGTTATTGTGGAGGATATGGTGGCAGATGAGTTTGAAGAGAGTTTTGGGGAAGTTGTATAATTCCGAGAGGTGGAAGTACTGGACCTAGGCATGAATCAAAGAATAGGTTAGCGTAAATCCAAGCAGCGTTACAAAAAAAGAGTCACTTGCAATCAAAGCAACTGATTTAAAAGAAAGCTCACAATAATTAACAAAAAAATAGAACTCCTATGCTAATCCAAGTTGCTTAAGTGTGAAAATGACCTAAACTGCATGTACATACTTGGAATGGCAGGTCTGTCTGGGCCATGAGCCATCCTCATTCTTCTTCTCTATAACAAGAACCTGAGGAGTGAGATGAGATTGATGATGTGAACTCATAAAATGTAAGTCAAGAGTCTCAAACCAACCAAAACTGGAATGGAATGCAGCATGATGGTTTACCTGGCCCTGAAAAAGCCCTGCGTCCTGTACCGTGCTGTCATACTTGTTAAGTTGTTCATAAGTGTTAGTCATATATTTATTCCAAAGTCGAGTTTCCTTTTCAGATGGGATATCGAATAAAGTCCTCATCTCCTTTTCAATAGTATCTAGGGGGGTAAATAAAAAAAAATTGTTCACAAGGTCTGCACGATTTCTGTGACAAAATCAGATATGCAAATACCATTGATGAGAAAAATATATATTTTCTGGAAGTCTCATACCTATAGTATCTGCTTTGCTGAAATGGCAGGTGACAACTTTGTCCATGTTGTCATTTTCGCACAGGTTCAACTCAAGCAAATACACTTCCACTTTACAGTGCTTCACAAACATTCCATGTTCAACAACCTACAAAACAAGTCAATTTATTAAACTTTAACCATTTAACGGTGTAAGGGTTTTAATGCAATTAAAACATGACGTATCATCCAATAACCCTGCCTGTAATCACACAAGTATATCAGACATGGGTAAATACAGGCATTAAAAAAAATTAAACCAAGAGATTACCACAATATGTAAAACTACAAAGAAATATACAAAGAAAGATGTGGAACCTTTCTGATGATGGGTTTCTGACCCTCCAGGGAGCCATACCAGCTGACCAGCTTATTCCAGGCCTCTGTAGGCACCAAAACATAGTCTAACTCATCTATGAGATGCTCTTTCAACGTCTGAGACTTGTGATCTATGACACAGGAAGAAAAGGAGAGACCATTAGAAAAACACATTAGAGCCCTTTAACTTTATACTGTATTATCTAAAAGAACTAGCCATGCTAGGCTCAGATTTTGTGTGGTGCGCCAAAACTTAAAAATCGCTTTGATGGTTTTCAAATGGAATGTTAATCTGAAAAAGGTTACCTTAATTACAATTTCAGTCAATATTTATTCACCTTGAAGTTTTTTTAACTCTCTTCCAAAAACACAAAGGAGAGATACCGAAGAATGGACTTTTTTCCATGTAATTACAAAAATGGGTAATGGAGCTTTCAAGCTTCAAAACGACTGTAGTGCTACATAAAAAGGGCCACAACTATATTCCAAGTCTTTAGAAATCAAATGACTGATTCAGGAGAGAAAAAAATAACTAATCAACTTATTAGTTACGCAACAATATTCTTCTCCTCCAGTGAGTATAATTATTTCCAATAGACTCATACGGTTTAAAATCTCCTTTTGTGCTCCACTGAGGAAAATAAAGTTAGGACGACATGAGGCTGGATAAATTAAATAACTTTTTTGGGTGAACTACCCCTTCAAGACTGAAATATCAAAACATAGGTAAACAGTAAGATTCTAAAAAATTAAATTACCTGATTCAGAGGCTATTCACATAATTAACTGAATAAGAATTAATATTCCGAAAAACTCTGATGAAAAATGTCTCCAGTACTAGAACAAAAATCATTTTACTGCTGGCAAGAGAGAACTTTTTTTCACAATAATTATCTATAAGAATGTGAACAAATATAGGCACAACACTCAACAACATTGATTACCTGAAAAGAGTCCAGAGTTGTCAATGGGTCCCGGGTACAGATTGTGCTCTCCAACATTGTACAAATCCCAGCTGTCAAAGCCCACATATTTCTTCCACTGTTTGAACCACCGGCTGTCAATCAAATACCTACACAATTGGAACAATACGTGGAGATCAGTGAAAAGTCAGAGGAAAAGAACAATTAATGTGTTTCTCTTCTAAAATGTTAGGGCTACACTGTTGGCAAAGCAAATATCTATTACACATTACACATCTACAAATATAGAACAGTCAGCAAGGATGTCTTTTAATATCATCTAAAGTAGGAACTTGTTCCACTACATAAGCTTGTTAGCACTTGATTCCACACTGCCAAGGGACAGACATTATACTTTGGTTAAAAAAAAAAAGGTCCAATCAAAATTCTGAATTAAAATTGGTCACCCAAAAGTGAAATTTCTGTTATGCATTGAAAGCGAAAGAAAAGTTGTCAGTCTCTTAACTTTCTGCTTAACATCTCTTTTCAAATGCAACGAGAAAACTGAGCATTGGAGATTTTGGGAAAATGTGTTCATTTCAAAATGTTAAATTGCAATTAAAGTATGTAGCCAACATTTAATTCGTTAGAAAGGGAGTACATTGAGCTAAACTAACACACGTTACCAGAGTAAATTAAAAGTTTTCGTATAAGTCTATACACTGAAAGTACTTTTAATCCAACTCAAACTAAATATTGTCCTTTCTGTTGAGTCGTTAGTCTCTCCACTTGATAAAACTCGTCAGTCTTCTTTCAAAATAAAAGCGGACTGTTATCCAAACACTTACATATACTAACGGGTTTAAAATCTTAATGTGTATATATTTTGGGCTTTTAATCTCCACTAACTTCAGATATATTTTTGTGTGTTTACTATCTGTGCCATAAACTCGTCTATTGCCAAACAACATCGTGAGTGACTGGGTGTTATCCAGTGGCCATGACAAAGCACTGCCTCACTGTAATACTGGTTTAGGTAGCTTAGTCTTCGTCACAACTTCACAGGGAGGAGTTTGGCCGTTATTTTAATCTAGTTTGACAGTTCATCTAATAAGGTTGACGTCTGACAGAAATTAACACTTAACCCGTCAAATGAAACGCAAACTAGCCTGGCTTGCTAGCCTCGGCTAATGAAGTGCCTTACATGCCTGACGCTATTTTGCCATGTAACGTTAACGTTAGCTTATCAGAGAACTGATAACCGACAACGGGGTGGTTTAGTTTCTTTACCAACCCTTCAGCTACTGACGTGTCTGAAAACGTCTTGTTTTTCCATTAATGAGACATTTAAGGAGAAGAACTGGGGGAAATGGAAGCTAAGGCTGGTTAACCTGTGCTAACTGGCTACAAGACAGCTTCCACGATTTCTAACCGATGTAAATAGTGTTAAATCCGTATTACATTAAACCGCACGCTTGCCCTGTACACCTCCTCGATAATAATAGCAGCCTTCTAGTTCATGGGTGTCAGCGGAGCAGGCGGCTGTCCAATGCCCGGCTAGTGAAGCGATTTCCGGCAGTCAGTGTCTCCGTCAGTAAGTTAGGCCTGAGCTGATTCCGACAAGCGTGCCTTGACTTAGGCTTCACATAAAAACCTCTTACCACTCGTCTCCCTTTCGAAGTGGCGTTTTTAGCAGTGTGCCGATGCTCTGCTTTTGACTCTCGGTGGACGGTACTGGTGTCTGTGCGATCACCGGCTTCTCGTCGGGGTCCGAAGCGTTACCCGATTCGGGTCCGCCTCCCTCCGCCATCGTGCAGCGAGTGAACCCGCATCGGCCGCGAGCGCGCTAAAGTATACCGGGGACGCGCCGCGTTAGAGGGAGCGCGCATACTTGGCTGCCGAATTCAACTAGAAGTTACAGGCATACTCGGCAACATGAACGAGAAGAGGCGGATAATTAATACATTTTAGTGTCCTTTATAAATAAATAGGGACGATGTTTGGTGTCCGCATCCCTGACAACTTAATGTATTCCAGTCAGACAATATTTTTGACTGATAGGATTGTTGCTAAAGTGTCACCAAAATTGTAGAAGGGTCTGCAGACCCTATTGGCGAAATTGTTTTTCTATTACATTGAGCACCGCCTCCGAATAGTGTATTTGGTTTAATTCAGCCACAACTACCCATACAATAAAACCGATGTGCGATGATCAATGATCGAAGCTTCATTCTGCTTCGATGAATCAGCTGAACAGGTTCACAAAACTCGTCTGAATGATTCATTTACTAATCGGACTAGTTGGTTTAGTCCCAGCCATTCTTGAGTCAACAACATTGACAACGGCTGCTCTGGCACATGTCTGATTACTGTGGCCGGTTGCATACTGCTTAGACTAGTCTTAAAATGTATTTATTTACAGTTCAGTTAAATCCAAAAAAGTAATACTTTTTGACCACTTGGTTCAAGCTTGTTCTTAAGACAGTCTTTCATTTTGCAACTGGCCCCTGGAAATATAGTTTTTAAGTCGTGACCTCTCATACAATCCAGAATTATTTTTTTATAATATAATAATAATAATTGTTTTAATAAAATAATAATTTGTCACATAAACAATTATACAGAGTATAACAAGCAGTGAAATATGTTCTCTGCATTTAACCCATCCAAGTGCACACACACTTGGAGCAGTGAGCAGCCGACGCTGCGGCACCCGGGAGCAGTTGGGGGTTTCGGTGCCTTGCTCAAGTGTCTCACCTCAGTCGTGGACAATTCCTGCCGGAGCCGAGACTCGAACCCACAACCTCGGGTTACAAGTCCGACGCTCTATCCATTAGAGCCATGACTTCCCCTTATTAAATAGCATTTAATTAAAAAATTTCTGAAAAGAGAACATTTGTTTGAGAAATGTAAAGTTTAGTATTGTTTACTGTAAATTGCAATTATATTTGGCAATAAATTACTTTTTAGTCAAATAATTATTTGACTATAAAGAGAGGGTGTTTGACCAATATAGATAATATAAGATCCACCACATTCAGGTCTTTGCATGACAGGCTGCATTAAGGTTTGGTATTGTCAGGAAAAAATCTTTAAATATAAAAAGTATAATATATATATATATGTGTGTGTGTTTTCATTTTGATAAAATAAATGAATAAAGTTGCCTATCCTTTTCTTTGAAACAGCATTCTATAATAAATCTGCACAGATGTTAAAAAGTAAATGGGGTCAAATAGGATTTTGTTTACTGTATTGGTGAACATTTTTCTTCAACAGTGGTAGAAAAATGAATTAAATATAAAAAAATACAGAACAGTGCATCACTATTTAGTAAAACAACTGTATTAAGAATTTACACATCAAGTAAATGCAGTGAGGAACATTTATTTAACAAAACCAAAAATGACATTTAATAAAAATCAAATAAATATATTAAACATGCCAATGAATCTAAATCTGTAATGAGGATGTATTTTCACTACATGCTCAGTGCATGGTGTATTGGCACCATAAGAAAGCATCTAAAACACTAGTAAATTAAGGAACATACTATTTCGGTAACTGAACATATGTTATGGTCTGATCCACTTTTCAAAATATCAGCACTTCCTAAAACTTCCTTTTTGCCTGCTTGGTCCAAACAATTATATGGTCCTAGTAAAATAAGAAAATGGGCCTCATAAAATAAAAATGTTAATTGTGTTAAAAGAAAAATAAAGAAGACATAGCTATAACCATCAGGGAATGTTTTCAAGAAAACCAGGCCACACGCTACATTATAGGGTGTTCTGTAATATTTCGGTTGCATTGTATGAATGCATTCGTAAGAGAATCCATAAAGCTTAAAGCTTTGTCACACTATGACACTTACGTCTGAGCAAAAATTAATAATGGAGGGAATGATGCATGTACATTACACAAAATGTGATATGTTTGCAATGAGGTTTATGACTTTCTAGAAAAAGAAAAAACTGAATGGAAGCTATTTGTCACTCCCAAAACAAGTCTTGACAATTCACTCTTCTAATTCAGTAAGGTCCGCTAGAACCTCTCAGTAGTGGACAGGCACTTAGAAGATGCCCGTTGGCAACTCTTTGCTGAACATCCCAGACAAGTCCAAGTCCTTACTCATCAGATCCTCCTCAACATTCTCTAAGGCCCACTGATGATCCGTCAACTCCAGAGCTTCCCATTCCGCCTAAGAACAACATTCATATACATAAATCTTTAGAAAAAAAACTAAATGAAAGCTTGCAGCCTCAAAATAATATATAAAACAAAAAAATGTATTGTAAATGTAAAAAGATTAGTGTGCAGCTCCTAATTTGTGATACCTTGAATGCTTTGTTTGTGTCAGCAGGCATTGCCATTGCAGCACCACTCATCTGTTCCTGCATGATGCGAGACTGATCTGCACCTGTTGCAAATGTAAATAAATGAACTGCATGCGTACTTCATATACAGGGCTTACCCTAATTAAATCATACAAATGCAACATGAAAAATATGCTTATAATTCTAAAATGATTTTTAAACTAAATGTTTACAGACAAAAGCTAAGTACAATACAAATTTAGTCCTTGTGCGGTGCTAAAAATCTTTTATCTGCTTTGGTGTTCCTAGTCAAAAATGTCCAGCATTTTAAAAATTGCTTACAAATGCTATATTATCACCTTATCTGGATCTTTTTGTCAATTAATTAGCACAGGTTTTGTATTGGTCGTAAGCCTCACTGATCTGAGCTTATACATCTCAGTTTTTGAGTGAAGAAAAGCATTTTTTATGGGGATTATTGGCAATATTCATTGAAAAATGGTGCAAAATCACCCAAACAAAAGTACAAAAATTCAACCCCAAAAAAGTACTAAAATAATTCTGTAGTTTTTAGTCCAATGAGATGAAATATACTTTTTGAGAAAAAGCATTTTCAGGAAATATAACCTCCTCTCTGGGGCAAAATAACCAGAACACAAATGCAGACAACTGACAATATTTAGATCAATATTACAACGTGACGTGGCATCACCACTAGTGTAGGTCAAAATGATGGTGTATTGAAATGTAAAGTTATTTACCATTGTCTTGTCCAAGAATCAGAGAATACATGCTCCTGAGACCAAAGACATTCAGGAAATACCAAGACGCTGAACTCACCCTGTGGATGTATACAGCATGGGATTGCTAAAAGACACAGCTTTGAATGAAATAAGAACACTCGTGGGTTTGAGAGCACTAACCAGGAGGCATCTAGAGAGAGCAACTCAATTCCCTGCTGCAGCATCGGTTTGAAGCGGAGTGTGAGAGGAAACGGTACCTTTGCTTGAAAGAGAACAGAATTACAAATGGGTTAAGACAATTTCCATGAGAATAAACTAGAAGTAGCCAAGCTCACATATTTGATAATGAAAAAAATTGTATCTCTTACTTGTGACAAACCCAGAAAAGGTCCAATTGATCCAACCACCAATAAGGATCATGGGCAGGACGTTTGTCACATTGCCTTTCATCATGTCTGTCAACATGCTGGGGTCTAATTGAGCAAATAAACATAAATCACATTTTCACTCAATCCTGGCTGTCATTTTATGATATAATATATGCATAAAAGAATCTCCACCGAGACTCACCAGTCATTGGAGATGGTGGGACCACCTTTCTTTTGGTCTTCTTGAAAAATCCATCTTCTTGATTATTGAAGTAGAATTTTCTCATCAAGAAAGACTGTTTTAGAAAAAGAGAACATTTCAGTTTCGGTACTTCGGAAACATCTCAAGCAAGAGACACAAAAAAAAAGATAACGGGGGCTCACTTGTTTAGGGATGCATTTTCCATTTTCCCGTAAAACTCTGCTCCTGATGAGAACCTGGCTGTGTAGAGAACGTGATCTTTAATATTTTTTAACATTTTGTTATATGGATAATGAAACTGTCCAATAAAAGTTACCTGTCTGAAACCTGCTCTAACGTCAGTTTTTTGTCACTTTGTAACAGAATTGAAACATAATGGCGAATCACTCCAACCAGAAAAGTAATAAATACAATTGGCAGCACAACCCAAAGACGAATATTGGAGTCCAGGAGGAGCTCGGGCTCAGCCATGCTTTACTGAAGGGGTGTTGATGGAATATGCCCACCCTGAAACAGACAAACAATGAGATCTAGTAATCTCTTGGGCTCAATAATCTTAATGCCTGTTATACTCAGGATAACATGCAGATCTTCGTGAACCATTGTGGATTAATGAATAGTAGTACATGTATATAAAAGGACAGCACTGATACTTTCATAATAAGTTAGTAATGTTGCTAGATTCCCTCAAGTGCCCGATGAAGGTTAAATATGTCAAATCTGCTTCATAAGAATGCCATGTGGTACATTTCACGGAGCGAGTTCCAATTTATTAGTTCATATTCATGTCAAGTTCATACATATATATTTCATCTCTATCTATAACAGAACACTGAAAGAGAAAAGCAGGTGCTGGGTGGATTTTCAGTTTAAATCCACCCACTGTACGACGCATCAGGGTTAGCTTGCTGCTAACAACCTTCTTTCAGGCTTGGTGGTGAGGCATCTTTTTTGACACACTGTACCGAGCATATGCTATATTTTCGACGCTACATGTTGCGACAACTGAGACTTTATCATAATGCACGTACTGTACCTACTCTCGTATTCAAATTGCTGTTTATCTCTTCGAACCATAGACTGTACTTCGAACCCGATAACGACTCAAACCAGGATGCGACACCATCGAGCCGCTGCTGCTAAAATGTGAACGCGCTTTGTCTTGCAAAGTGTTTCAAAATAAAAGTCTCTTCGGTAACATTTTTATTATTAAAGTTCAAATCTCAAATTGGCCTAAATTATCAAATCAATGTGTCGATAAATATATAATTATAATATATAAGTATTACTGTAAATGAATGCATATGTTTATTTAATCTTGAATGTTATATCACTATATCACGGCAATTAACATTATTTTGCCCTATTTGACCCGTTTTTGTTAAAACAGCTGTTTTTGGTATAGAAAGACTAATACTAATATGAAATTATGCACTGCACACACGCACTTAGTTTTATGCAGCTTATCATATCTTTATATTATAGGAACAAAATAGCTTAATTGACCCAATTCTTAGGACAATAGGATCAATAAAAAGTATAATTATCATTAGCATAAATAAATTATATTAGCACATTATTTAGTTACAACAGTTTAGTGCATTTTTAAATATATCACTTCATAATCTATTTCATCATTTAATTTTTTATGATTAAATATTCAAGCATCCTGATTTTTGACACTACAACTGAAAGGATAGTACAGTATGTCCTGAACCCCAAATACATCGCAGATATGAGTATCAAATTTGATTTTATGAATATAAGCAACTTATTTCATTATTATCATTATTTTCGACTAAAATCTTTAGAAAACTGCTCAAAAAAACTGTGCTAGAAAAAAAATAACTTCTTAATTTGCAAAGAACAAAACTCCAAAAAGTATTCGCGACACATTTTAATACTGTGGCCTGAATAAGAAAACAACACGCGAAACATTCTTCTTTTACAAACCACATCCTCTCATATCAACACTAGCATATTCATTAACAGGCAGTTTCTGTAGCATTTGGTCCACTAAAAGAAGCCACAGCTAAGTAGATCTAAAAGGGTCGATAATAGAAATAATTCAGTAGTGTGACTGAAGTACTTAGAACTGATTTATAACAGCTTGTAAATACAGGAAGAAAACAACAAACAAATATAACAGAAACTCTGTTGGCAAAAGTTCAACAAATTCAATGCAGTAATCTCAAAGAAATGGCGTTGATAAACTTGGGCAAATTTAACAACCAATCCCATGTTATCACACACTCAGCCCACACAAAATGCAACATGCAAATGTGCATATACACTGTAAAAATCTTTATTTACACCAAATTAACCATTGCCATGATAGAACGCACGCTCACCTGATCACACACATACCGAGACACGTTTAGTTTTTGTGGCGTATTAAAGGCTGATCAGGTTTGGACATGTTACTTCTATTATGCATTATCGAATGGAATTACATGGAATCAGAAACACCCACATATGGCTTGGGAGATTGGAAAATGCGAAAATGAAGGTTACATTCCCATGCTTAATACTGGGATATCAAGCTGTCATATTTTCCCCCAAGAGAACAATTCACTCTGCAACTCTGATGCGAATTGAGCCACTACAGGTCAGGATCAGATGCACAGTGGGAGCAAATCCTTGATGTAGAACATTGAATTTGTGCATTAAAAAAAAAGAAATTAACCTCATAATTCAGTCAGTCTGATGTGGTCACAGAGGGCCGTACTAAAAGAGGAGAGCACCCATACTGCCCATTTCACTCTGTTCTTTCACAAAGATCTCAAAGTACTGGTAGATGATAGTGACGGCCAACAAGATTCCAGTTCCTGAGCCGATGGCTCCCAGGAAGTCGGCCATAACTGAGAGGCCACCTATACACAGGCCTCCGAAAGCTGCAGCTGTGGGGATGTACCTAAACGAGGATTTAAAAAAGCTTTAGTTATTCTATATTTGATTCATTGAGTCTAATTAAGTTTGAGTGCTCCGTATATATTACCTGTTGAGTTCATGGACCATAGAAGTTTCTCTGTGTCCCCTCATAACCATCTGCTGTTCTTTCAGCTGTTTGGCGACCTAAGTAACGCAAAGTGTACATATGTCATAAGAAAACTGTACAACGCAGCTCAGTGTAATCAATAAGCAGGAACAGTCTAATGCTCTTACATCTTTGGCAGAGGATCCAGACACTTCGATCCAGGTCTTAGAAAAGAAGGCACAGGATCCCAGCATGAAGATGATATAAATTATGGCATGGACTGGATCCTCCAGTAATGTGCCGAAGGACTCTGGGGGAGAGAGGAAATAACAAAGACCACCTACTGGATAAGCACGAGCTGGCCCTCCACCTGAGGAATCCTGTTAACCAAAAATAAAAACACACTTTATAGGTGCACCAAGTATTTTTATAAAATAATTATTCAAACTCAAAGAGTCTGATAAGCAAAATAAAATGAGTTGCATTCACATGGTCGTGTAATTTCAAAATAGCGACTTCATCTTCACCCGGTGTGAGTGTACATAATTTTAAACATGTACAGGTGTCTGGGCCCAATAGAGGGCCCTCAACATCTTAAGTGTCCACAGATTTATTTAAAATATTCAATTAATTACCCTATAATTATATTTTGAATATTGCGTTGAATAATGGGGGGCTTTTGACTCACAAAAGTTAATTTAAAAGCATGTTACACTATTTATAGGTGCAAGTAAAAAAGCATGTTCAAACTGAAATAAAAATCAAATAAATACAAACTGTTCAGACAACACAAATATGAGAAAGTTTAAATAAGTTACTTACCGACCAAGTCCCCAGCAGATTGACCAAGAAGTTCCCACTGAAGCGTGTGGAGAGCATTTGAGAGATGACATAAAGGTTGGACACCAGTGCAGACTGCAGGATGATGGGGATGTTGGAGGTGTAGAACAGTTTGATGGGATATGTGTTGTACTGGCCACGGTAACGTGCAGATTTAATAGGGAGGTCGACTCTGAAGCCCTGTGGAACAAGAAATAATATGCTTAGCATCTAATACTTGAAATTTGGATCATTTATAATTAAACTGCAATATTCAAGGTATCATCTGTAGGAAAAACTGTGAAAGTAGAGCTTCACGATTTGAAAAACATTATACTAATAGAGTAAAAACTGTAAAATTACAGTACTAATATTTACTTAATTTCTTCATTAAGCTTTTATTCTGGCGGAAACCCCAGCCAATTTACAAGCACTTCTTATAGCAGGTATAGGAGGATGTTGGCGCAAATGCACTTTATAAGTGACCCAAACCATGAGCAGATGCAGAGTTCCTGTGGAACAGCATTTACTGTGAACTGAACTAAACAGTGGATCATGAGCTGCTTGCATTTTAAACACAGGGTCGCATGCAGTGCAGAGATAGATATGTATACGTTTGATTAAATTGCTGGCTTAGTTTTTTTATAATTTACACGGAGACATATCAGAAGGTAAGGTGAAGGCATTTTCACAAGCAAAACCCAGTCATCCCAATTGGAATCAGCTCTTTTATCTGGAGTTTTGTGTGAGGGTGAAAAACTTTCCCAATGCAATTTTCGCTCATTTCCAAGTAGGCCACAATTTGCTGCATTTAGAAACCAAAACCTACTTGGATTGAAAGTGGCTTCTGTGTGAGTGTTGCTTCTTACATCACTGCACTATGGAACTTCTCTTGCCAATGTGACTACACCTTTACGCAATAACCTACTAACCTGAAAGTATATGACCACTGCAAAGACGAAGACTGTGGAGATGAGGTTCAAGAGATTGGGCAGGTTCTGTCTGTAGAAGGCCTCTCTCAGTGCTCGCACTTTATCAGAACGAGTGGCCAACAGGTGGAACAGAGCAATAATGGCTCCCTCAAACTCAGTACCTGTACGTACACAAACAAAATTCAGTCAGCATCACTAAAAACACCACATAATGGTTCAAAATAAGATGCTACATCCTGAACACAAACCTCTTCCTGTGTTGACTGTGGTTGGGCTGAATGCCTTCCATACGATTGTCTCACAGATGTTGGTGGCGATGAAGAGAGAGATACCAGAACCCAACCCGTAACCCTTCTGCAGCAACTCATCCAGCAGCAACACGATCAGACCGGCCACAAACAGCTACAAAGAATATACAAATCAATATTAACTGATCAAATATAGCCTAATTAAAAAAAAAAGAGGGTAATGTTCTTCACAAAACAAATCACAAGATAAGACTGAGGAGATCCAAGATGTTGATCAGTCAGTATTTTTATAATGTCCCTCATTTGTGTAGATAGCAGATGCGAATACAAACAGACAAGATCATTTGAACAATGCCTGCAAAGGTCAATACGATAGACCAGTGGTTCTCAACCCGTGGCCCCCATGCGGCCCGTCACGAATCCAAATGCGGCCCACCATGCTGAACATAATTAAAAAATAACTTTCAGTTTTACAATTCATTTTAGTTTTTACATTAATTAAAAATTACTAAATAGATGTACGCTATAATGTTTTTGTTATGCAAAATTATTTAGTTTTTCATATATTATTTTCAGACATGAGCAGACCTATGCATTCACATAATTAATGTTACGCATTTAACGAACACTTACAAGCGCACACTTTGGCAGAATTAAATTCAAATAGTCATCAGCTGCCATTAGTTCTGTCAATTTGAGCATCAGAATGGACACATTTGTTAAGGGAGAAAACGAAATGTGGAAAATGCCAGCGAAGGAACGCATTCAAACAAGAATATCGCATCATCGGCAGTGATGAGAGTGCTGGACTTTCGGTTTGCCCCGCCACTCACTTGAAGATGTTCAGGCAAAAAGAAACCCATAGGCTACTATGCAGAATTCATCCTTAATTACAGATATGTGGCAAACATCTCTGGAGAGAACCTCAGATTATTAAATTCGAAAATTCTTTCCATATTTGTATCAACATAGGCTACATTTGTGAACGCACACTTTCTGCAATGTCGCGTGTCAAGTCACGCATTCCGTGCGCATCTTACAGACTGCAACTTACAATCGCATCATCATTGTGCTGTTACTCATTTCGAGCAGAATTTCACAAAATTGGTTCCCGACAGCATAAGGTGTTTTATTATTGGAGAGTAGAATTATTTATTTCAATAAATGTAATCGTTTAGATATCATAATATTTAGGCTATAAATAAAATTATAAATCTGGTTGGTTTGTATTGATGACGTAATATATAAATGACACGCGTGCGGCCCGTGCGAGACTTGCACTTGGACCATAGTGCGGCCCGGTGGAAAAAAAGGTTGAGAACCACTGCGATAGCAAAGTCAAATAGCTTGATGGAAGCTAGAGAGAGAAATGGTTCCACAATAAGGCAAATACAGATCCAATATATCTTTCAATGGTCGTTGTCGATGATAATATCTGGAATAAGGAGTACTAAAATTAAATGTACACAATAATAATGACTGAAAATGGAAAATGTGCATTAAATAAGATTCGTTTGGAACCAAGCATATCTGTTAAATGGTGAAGCAGAGAATGTTATTGGTTGAATAAAATGTATCAGTTTACCACTAAAAAGTCTAAATATTTCATACAGAAAGAATTTGAATTTACCTGGATGATGATGACGAGGCAGATTCCAGCACCCATCTCTGAAGGGTCTCCATACATGCCAGTCATCACATACACAATAGCCTGTCCAATGGTGATGATCATACCAAAAACTGGTGGAAAGAGCTCAGTTAGATATCTTAACAAAACAAATGCAATGATGACATTAAGATGGGTTTCCCACAAGAGTGTTACACTGGGAGCTGCATTAGACCTTTCCATTCATTTCAAACCAATGAAGTCATTTAATACATCAAATGTATATGTATATACAAACACACACACACACACACACACATATAATAGAATGTTATAATATGTCTCACGTTTCTGAGCTCCATTGAAAAGCGCTCTATCTTTAGGTGAGTCTCCAACCTCAATGATTTTTGCTCCAGCCAGCAGCTGCATGATTAGACCAGATGTGACAATGGGAGAGATCCCCAACTCCATCAGAGTACCTGAAACACACATTATTAACTTTTAAACTAAATCAAATTTCCCAAAGACTGATGACCAATATAAAAAATGTGTATACCAGATACTACATATAATTGAGTGGCTTTGGAGTAAATCTACGTTTTAGATAATAATTATGTCTAATTTATTGACAGTTTTTTTTTGCAGATATTAATTTTCTTAACATCAGCCTGAATTAATTAATTAAATTATATAATGCTGTGCAATTGTTATTAATCTGCCATTGTTGCTTAATTCAATCATTCGTCTTCAGTCAACAGGGGATGACTGATTGAATCACTGCTGATTCAGGTATACGCACCTCGGTTAGATGCCAGGATCACTCTCATCCAGTAAAAGGGATCTGCTGAGTCTGAAGACATAATTCCAAAGAGGGGAATCTGGAGGACAGAGATCACCGTAGAGCATTCAAACAAAGTTTATGGTCTCCGACAACAAATAAAGCACATCCAAAGATGGTAATGTTATGTTTGAGAGGTTTATAAGCACACAAGATTGATTTTGTTGATCATCAACAGCACTTCAGAGAGCTCAGGAGTTTAAATAATAGTGAACATACCTGGCAGCACACCAGAAAGATGAACAGGGTGATTGCAGTCCATAACACCTTTTCTCTAAACTGAATCTGTGGGGAAGAGATTCAAGGAGTTAGTAGTATAGCTAAAGTGCCACAAGAACAAGCAAAGCAAAAATATGACGTGATCAAACTGCATACCCTCCTCTCTGGTTTCTGGATCTCCGGTAAAACCGCACAGAACGGCTTTATCACCTCTAGGAATTTAACTGAAAAAGAAAAGAAGTGCACTTAGGTTTATATTTGTTAATCCTAACACGAGAACCAAGACAATGTTACTATCCCAAGAGGTCTTGGCGATTCAGGCGACGTGGCTTAAGAGTTTCTGGAACTCAAACAAGTTACTTGGATCTGTCTCTCTTGCAACGTCATCATTCAATCCTAGAAATATTTATTGGTTTTGAATAAGATCAAAACCTAATCTGTCCATTAAATGCGTTCTAAAAACTAAAACAAATCACGTTTCAAAACAAAAATAAAAATTTACAATTATCGACGGTAGCAGACTTTCGAATTTTTGTATTAGCCTATATTTTAAGTATGCACCATGTTTCTAGTTAAATTACTTATGTGGAATATATTACACGTTTAAAAAGCATACAACGTCTATGCGATGAATATAAACAGCAAATGCGATTTGTGGCCATGCTAGTTTAATGAACAAGTAGTTAGCTAACGCTACTAAGTTAGCTGGATATGGTCGCTTTAAAAAGCGGTACAATTACAAATGTAACCACTAAAGTCGTATTTTAGACAACAACAAAAAATATATAAAGGGCGTGTTTTTGTAAACTCGACAATAAAACAACGAGGAACATGAGATTCTGACAGTAAAACACAGTTGCTAATCTAAAATGAACGAAGAAGCACTGAGGGAAGCTAACGTTACACGTTTATTTTTAAAATAGCAGTTGTTAATAACTACATAATACATTAAACTCCTTTTGAATAGACTCGAAGTAAAGTAATAATCACTCACTGCCCATGGTGTCCCTTCTGATGGTAGGTCTTCCGTCTATAACGATTAGCGAGCACCGATCAGCGACTCTACATGAGCGTGTTCAGGACACGTCATCACCCTGAGCACAAATACACGTCAGTGTCTGTGCCACAGAAACAGCGGGTTGGATGGGAACCGAATCAGTATGAAATGGGCGGGATTGGTGGCCCGGAAGTTGTATGATTGTAATAAATAACATTTGTGCAGTTATGCTGTTAATTTTTTCACTAAGTTTTATGTAATAGATATTTATGTTGCTAAAATGTGAGTGTATTCAGACGTAAGTTAGATTATAGCGAGTATCACATGTTAACTGTTACTTTTCTCAGCGCAGGCTAAAACTAACAAACCAGAATCATTTATGATCTATTAAGAATTTAAAGACTTGTTATAGAAATGCTAGGATTTTTTTTGAAAGGTATATTATACAATTTTAAAACGTTAAAAGATTATACAATTTAGAATACAAATATCCCCAATGACTAGAACAATGTTTTTGTCTCAGAGGACACAGGAGACATTAATGTTTTGTTCTTGAAAACAGGTTTAGTGAATGTGTTGTTTTGTTCAGCACAACCTATTATATATTAAATCGATTTTTAATATATTAAAATGACTCATTGATTAGAATTATTGATTTTTGTTGTACTATTAACACATTTTATTACAGTTGTTTTTGCAGTTGCAGTCTGTCAAGTCACCAATGAGGCAGACAGATGCATTGATGCAATAGCCAACGTTATTCTTTACAAAGATAAACCTTAAAGGTAATGTGTATTGTTTTATGTTTTTAGAATGATTTTGAACACAAACTACGTTCAATTAGAACATAATACCAACAGTTAAGAAGCACAACATAGCCTATCAGTGTTGTGTAGCTATATAGATTTTGTGGTAAATTGTTTGTGTCTGCGAAAAATAACTGAAATGTTCAGCTTCACGTCTAATTAAAAAAAATATGATTTCACTGAGTGCATCTTCAACATTGTCGTTTAATATAGGTTACTTGACAGAAATAACCGCCAGGGGGCATCGCTTCATCAGAAATCCGGAGGCTCTTGATTCATGGAAACCTGTTGCCACAAGGACTTGAGTGCTGAATCAGAGGTATTACTAGAATTCATGCAAAAGTAGCAAGAAGTACTATGATTCCACATTTATTTGGACATATTGGCTACCAACGATAATACCATGATTTTTGGACATGTATCATCATATTTCCAGCATTCTGATTATCATTTATCAAATTATCATTTGATATCATGGTAGTTCCACTTCAGTGCTTTTTAGTTCTGCTCAGTTCTGTGATTTGAGATTATGATTTGATTTGAAAACAAGGTGATTCACATTGTCAGAAATGTGACAGTTATAATCTGATGTATTTTGGGTTATTATATAATTTAATTAAAAAGTGTAATTTTTATGAGTTTGAATTCACATCGCAGCAACAACTTGAAAATGAACTGTTAACTGACCTTTTTTTTAACAATTATAGTTCATCAAAACAGATTAGTTGAATGGGTATAATGTGATTATGACAGCAGATTATAGTCTGGTGTCTGCAGCTGATGCAGGCCAATCTGACACACATTATCACTGAGCCGTACTAACATTCACACATCCAGGGATTGAACGAATGACAGAGCAAAGAACACAGCGGCTGATTCTGTGGTGTGCTTGCTCTGGTTAGAGATGAGCCGTCGTCTACACTTTAATAAAGAGATACTTGTTCAGACTGGTTATATAATGGTCAGTGAACTGTGAGATAACACAGAGGTGAGGCCACCAAATGCCACACAAATCACGCATACTATTCTCACCCAACTGTTCGTTTTCTTTTACATCTCAGTGTTGTGTCATATAAGGCAAAAAAATGTCATTTAGCACTTTGTTTGTGTGTGTATACTATGTACACCTCATGTAAATTCATAAAGGAATATATTTCAGCCATGTTAAAGGATGTGGAATCTGGACTGAGAAAAAAAGTGGCATGATACATAAGCAAATGAAATGAATATTTCCCTAAATGTTTATTTTCACGTACACCAAGGCCTTCCGCTTCATTTATTTTTATGGTGTTTGCATTTCTCAGTGAGATATAGTCCATTTGAGCTGCTATTTTCAGATGCTGTTGACATAGCGCAGGATCTAAATTCTTCAGTTGCTAACTTTGCTGAGAGTTATGTGATTTATTTTATGGATTATGGGACATTTCAGTTGGCTCATCTTATTCCCCTGGGTTTGGGTTACAATTTGAGAGAAATAAACTGCTGAGCTACATCCTTCTGTCAATGCCTTACATAAACTGGTGAAGTTAACTTATTTCATTTCATTTTTAGGAATCAAATGATGTTGGTTCTCAGTTTTAAGTTCTTATAAGAACTCGAATAATAGGCACCGGTACAAATTCATATTTTGCAGGTCATCATGGCTTAAATCTTTCCTCTTAATGAGCTGACAAGCCAATTAAAAAGTCGATGAAATCTACTTCAGTGGCCCCAATTATAGTCATTTGTCCGTGTGAACAGACTCTTACTTCAACATACAGTCTTTGACCTAAATCAGTTGCTTTAATGCTTTAAAAAATATTTAAATAAATATTTTTTTTATATATAAAAAAATACATTTTGTATTTTACTCTTTAATGATTTATTTTATTGTGTATTTATTCAGCTAAGAAATAAATGTTTGTTTGTTTATTTATTTATTTAAAACAAAATTATTAATATAAATATTTGTATATGTTAATTTGTTTATAATTTTTTATATATATAAAATATATATTCATTTTAATAGCCTATTTTAAATATTTTCAAATAATTTTAATATTTAAGAAAGTGCAATTAAATGTGAGGAAATGTGAGGACCATTTTCATACAGATATAGCTAGTACATTTCACAAATAATTACAAAGAACACATTAAATTAAGCCTTACATTTTGAAATAGAAATACTGAAATAGTATTTTCTTTTAAATGTAGCCTACTCTAATAATCTTTGTTATATTTAAGTCAAGTCACCTTTATTTATATAGCGCTTTTAACAATACAAATTGTAACAAAGCAACTGCACAATATCAAAATAGGAAAATTGTATCAATAATGTAAAATGACAGGATTTAACACTCAATTTTCAGCTGAAGGCATTTCATTATTGAATTTAGTGATGGCATTGTCCAGCTCAGTTCAGTTTAAATAATATCTGTGCAATCAAGTCGATGATATTGCTGGAAATGAAGATTCCCCAACTAAGCAAGCCAGAGGCGACAGCGGCAAGGAACGAAAACTCCATCGGTGACAGAATGGAGAAAAAACCTTGGGAGAAACCAGGCTCAGTCGGGGGGCCAGTTCCCCTCCGGCCAGACGAACCAGTAGTTTGTTCCAACTGCAGCAAAGTCAGAGTGTAAGTGGTCCACTGGTTCCAGTGGTCTTTTCCCGATGGCTGTCTAGGTGACGAGTTCCTCACTGGAGATCTGTCTCTGGGGCTCATCTATGTGTCCTAGACTCCGCTGACGTTCAGGGCTGTAGAGGTTGTCTCTAGGTGCTGATCCACCATTTATGGAAAAATTTGGTTAATTCAGTATAATCGCTGATGGTTGGCTTCCTCTGAGGTCATATTTACAACTTTGAAAATAATTTACAGTGTAACAGGCACCTTTTGGCAAGATATTGTTACTTGCCAAAATTGTATAGTTTCTCTGTGCTCTTTCTCCCTGCTGTGTAATGATGTAAAACCATTTAAGCTTTATGTAAACTCACTGGCCTGGTGCACATGGTATTTTCCAACATCCAGAGACATTTACTTAAGTGACACCCTCGTTTATTTATCACGTCAGAGATGTGATCCCTAAGTCTTTGATGAGGCATGACAAATTTGTTTAGACAGAGTAAACTCTGGTTAATTCCACATATGCTCAGACACAATCACTAAACCGATACTGTCTACAGACTACTGAGGTAACCTGATGCATTATCATCAAATGCCAGAGCTGCTTTGCTCATGTGTGCCTTTTTCAGATTAGTGTTTTTTTCTTATATTTAGATGCATCTATAAATACTGTTAGTGAGTTAGAGAGGCGTCTGATGAGTCAGAATGTTATCAGGACAGCAGAGGAAAGAATGCTTCGGTAGGCAGAGCACTTTACAACTCAACCGATTCATAAAGCAAGAGTGCAATATGAGAAGCAACTGAAGTCAATACATTTTTTTAAATAGTTCTAGTCTTTTTTTATTCCTCCTTAAAATGCCATAAGCAAAATAGTAAGAATGCCTGTGGATCAGCAACCAAAATACTTCCTCTGAACTATTATAAACAGCAGACTAGTTGCATGCCTCTGAATACATCCAGCAGTACACCAGAACTCTTTGCTTGAGACATTGTTACATCATCCTTGTTACATCAAGGCCACTGAATAACATTCAGTGCTTCACTGCCATTCGACCAGGTTTTGAAAGGAAGAGTTCAGCCAAAAATGACAAATCTGTCATTATTCATTGTATTTGTATAATTTCAAATCCACATACTATTATTTTTTAAGAGGAGCACAAAAGGGGGGATTTTTTATTTTTTATTCAACCGCTGCAATTAGTAGCAATTTCAGCAGAAAATACCTTCTAATAATGTATGAACTACACTGTAAAAATATTTTTTGAAGTTGTAATTAAAACAAACTAATCATTCTCCCCTAACAACTGGTTTAAATAAATAAATAGGTTGTAAATAACACTGCAAGCCACTTTATAAATGTCATACATATTTTTTTAGGAGTACACTGTAAAATCTGTATTGTTTTTTGTTTTTTTACAGGTGTTTCACCTTCATCTTATATTCATTGCACTGTGATTTAGAGTTAACAGAAATAGCTGTAAAAGTAATGGATAATATTCTGGCAAAATATAATAGTAATCAAACAATCCAACATGACCTCTGTGTCTGAAAACTGCTTCATACCACCCCCTTCTATTATCTTCAGCTTTTTAGGTGGACAACAAAGAGCGTCAGTTATGTTTAGTCAACGTAATAGTTTTGACAGAATATTCACATTGCAATACACACATCACATAGAAATAAGACTGGGAGGAATTTAAATGTATTCATCTCCCTTTTTTATTAGATTTTTTTATTCATGCACTTCTCACGTAATAGTTTTTTACTTTTCAATCAGAAAGCATTTTCAAAGAGTTTCTTGCACAAACAGAATCACCTGAGCACTCAAAGCTATTTTAATAAAATAAGCCAAGTCAATATATCTGATCAGAATAGGTCGGTGGCTAGATTTAGTTGATCTTGTTAGTGTAATTGGCAGGCCTGAATAAACACATGTTGACAGCGCTGTCAGTGAATGAAGTCAACACAGTCTGGCTCATGCTATATGGGAGCGGCGTTTACGTCATGACAGTGCTTATGTAAGATTCTAATTCTCTCACTCTCTCTGACTGTGGTCAAACACTAAGGGCCATTCATGGCCCACGGCTGGCCCTGTCATGGTGTGTTTATGTCTTAGTCTTCTTGAATTCTTAGAGAAGACATTATTTTTTCCTTTGTTAGTTTCTTCCTGTAACATGTGATGTTGGCTAGTGAAGTAGTGCTAATGTCTTTTCCCCACCTGTTTGAATGCTTCATATGAAGAATCATGGCCACAGACACATGCGTTCAGTGGAACTGGAATGGGATGAAATATTGATTTCCAGCCAGTGTAAAGTCGATGAAGTGACCTCTATAAATGACCCAGCTGCTACACTGAAAATCACACTGATGACACATACAGGATCACTCTTGAAATCCCCTTTCCTAAAATCTGAAATGGACCTGTCACATAAGAAAGGAATAATAAAGTGGATACCCAAAGCAGTAGTTATGCTCTCTCTACACATATTCAATGAGGTCCAAAAACCCGTGCTTTTATTTTGCATTTTTAATACAATTTTGTTCATTGCAAATTATATTTCAGCATAATATATTTTAATGAATTGATTGAGTTAATTTATTTATACACTTTTTAATAATTTGTAAATACATTTATTAATGTATTTATTAAGTTTATTTCATAGTCCTAAATGTTATATAGTGAAATGCCTCTATTTTGCATTTTATGAGATAATAATGGCAAGATTTTCATTTTAGGTTATAGATAGGACTGAATTGCAAAACGCTTTATTAAAATCATAAATGTAAAGGTTTTTTCTAGTTTCTATTTTAGTACACTGTAAAAATTTGTAAAAATAGGGTGTTAATAATAAGGAATTTATTTTCTGTAATGTTTTTTGTTATGAACTGTAAAGTTATGAAAACAGAAAAGATTAAATAGAAATAATATTTAATAGAAAAAAAAATATATATATATATATATATATATACACATAGTGAAAATGCTTCTATTTTGCATTTTAAATGTAACTTATTCATTGTAAATTATAAATTAGCATAATACATTTTATTTACCTTTCATTTATATATAAATGTATTTTTTATGATTTATTTGTAAAATGCATTTAATACATTTTGTTTTATAATATATATAAAATACATAGTAAAATGCAAAATTTTAAATTTAGAAATGTTTTGTTCTTTAAAAATATTTTCAGCATATAAAATAAGTGAATTTGAATTTTTATTTATTTAAATAAAATTATAACTTTTAGTTACTTATAAATGTTGTATTATTTATTAAAAAATATGAATTTGATCAAATATTAGTGAAAATGCTGCAATTTTGCATTTTATTTTAATTAGTGTTTTTAAGTATAACTGATATATAACTTTTATTTCTTTGTTTTATAAATCTGAATTTATATTATATTTATTTTATACAGAAGCTAAGTGAACGACTTGTACCAGTTTTGTTTTTCATTAACAAATGGCAACTGGCAGCTGGGTAAAGTTGAAAAATAATGTCCTCATAAAGAATGACTAAATGAGAAACTTGAGATCAAATGGCAATACTTGGAACTGAGAAACTAAATATTTACAAATGTGTGTGCATATACTGTATGTGACCTCAAAAGGTGTGACTCGGTTCAGAGAAAAAGACAAAGAAAGCAAGCAATGCTTTGCCCTCACAATGCTCTATTCTTAGGAACACCGCGAGAACAAAGGTAGAATACAATGAATTGAAATAAAACCGAGTACAGCTGAGTACCTGCATGCAAATGTAATTCTCTAAATGAGCCAGCTGCATACTTCAAACCAGTAATTATGTAAGCCGAACATATCCCCCATATGTTTCAGATTGGGGATGAATTCATTAGATTTTTGCCTGACATTATAGAGAAGGCGTAATTAGCGTATGTAGGCCAACACATGATCCCCAGCGCTAGAAAAAAGAACTACAAATATAGCGATTTCAGTAATACCAATCAGCTCCGTTGCCATAGCAACCACTGTTCTGGAGAATAGGTGATGCTAAACTATACTGACAAACATTCAGACACAAAAACATGCTAAATCACACAACACTTGCATACATGCACTGACCAGTAACCATTTACATGGCTACTGACACACTGGTGCTCATCCATGATGTTACATCAAATCACTGGAACAATGCAGTCCACTGAGTCACAGGATAAAGCAGATAAAACAACCAAACAGAACAAATGATTAAACGCACACTGTCCTCAAAGCCCATACAGCCCATCATTTGGCATCTGAATCCCCCTGAGGAGCGCTTATAAGTTCATGGACCACAATTCACTAAATCTAGCACAGTATTATCAGACACTTAGGTCCATTTGAGTATTAAATGTTATCATATCTTTACCGGTCAAAGGTTGGGAATAATTACTATTTTTTATGGTTTTGAAATAAGTCTCTTATAATACTCACCAAGCCTGCATTTACTTGAGCAAAAATACAGAAAAAACTGCATTTTCTTAAACATTATTACAATGTAATAACTGTTTTCTATTTTAATATATTTTAAAATGTATTTTTTCCCCTGTGATGACAAAGCTGTATTTTCAGCATCATTACTCCGGTCTTTAGTGTCACACGATCCTTCAGAAATCATTCTAATATGCTGATTTGGTGCCAAATGATTAATTCATCTTATTCTTGACTATAATAAACCCTCAAATATTTTATTCTAAATAATCAATGGAGAAAAAAGCATGACAACTAGCCCCAATCTTAAAGAGTGCTCTTGATAATGCATGTCTGTTTTACATGTGCATCATTGTGTGACAGTGATACAGGTCTATTTGTAACCTAGACAAGCGTCTGAATTCTCAAACGGCCAGTAAAGAGGAAAAGGTCAGGCCACTTGGTCAGGACACCTTGTGTTAAAAGTTTCACACAGGGCAAGACATTAGGATCTTTAAAACCTGTGATATTGTAGGGTGATTTTCCGCTATCTCTCGACAGTGAAAGCTAAAGAAAACATCCGGACTAAGTTTACGCAAAAATTAACATTTGGTAACACTTAACACTGGGGTTTGACAATAAAGCTCAACTTGAACTTGAACTTAAGTTTGGTGACCAGCAGTACTGCCCGCTCCCTATACGCAGAGTACGCAGTTTGCGTAGGGCACCAAATCCCAGGGGAGCACCATCCCAGTTGCTCAAAAAAAAGAAAGAAAAAAGAAACATCTGATGCGCCATTCCCGCATCCGCGCTCGCTCCTCATGCTTGCGGGTGAATGGAAATGACCAAATGGACAACTATTCCCGTGAAAAGACATCAGCAATCCGGCGCCGAGAGAAGAAACAAGTGAAAACGAACCTTCATAAAATTAAGGTTGACCCACTGATGTCACATGGACTATTTAATTATGTCCTTACTACCTTTCTGGGCCTTGACCATGGCAGTTGCATTGCGGTCTATGGAGGGTCAGAAAGTTCTAGGATTTCATCACAAATATCTTAATTTGTGTTCTGAAGATGAAGGAAGGCTTATGGGTGTGGAACGATATGAGGGTGAGTTAATAACAGAAATTTCATTTTTGGTGAACCATTCCTTTAATACTTTTTATTGCACTATTCTTTATTTAGCATCTACAGCTCAAGACCCTAACTGGGTTTTAGTGACTTGCTGTAATTTGATATAAAAGATACACCACATCTTGCTTAAAAAAAAAAAAAAAAATCACAGTAGGAGACCAGATTTTAACACAAACAAGTTTTATTTTTCCTCCAACATATACCGTGTCTGACAGATATAAGATAGAGGTATCTGAACATGTCATAATAATAATTAATATCATTATTGTAACATTAATTACATGGAATGTAGTTTTCGAAGCTCCATTCACTTTTTCAATGTTTTTTCTTTTTAGTTTATTTAGGAAATATGACAAATAAATAAAGCTTTATTATAGTCTCCGTATGTCAACTAACTATCTGAATATAGTTGTCTCTGCACGATGGGTAAAGGGGCAAGGGGAGGGTGCTGTAGAGCGTTAACAGTCTTTCTTTTCACCACCATCCAACAAGGAACGCTCAGAAGCTAATCAAAGTTCCAGAACCTTCTCAAGGAATGAGGACGGGAACCAAATCAGGTCCTTTTTGATAAATAACTGTTCCACAATAAACAGAACAAAACGGGGAACAGCAGCAACCTTGTAAAAGTACATCGGGGGAAGTGAGTAAAGCAACTAAACATGGAGGAAGCAGACTTCACGTTAGCTTCTCGACCCTTTTTAATCCTCTACAACACAAAAAACAACTGAACAGGTGGATCTTTGAGATTTTACTGAGCTGAATGTCTCAAGGGATTGAAAGAATGAGGAAGAGGAAGAGAAAGAAACATTTTCCCATTCGAACGCCATGCTGGTTTGAACGAAGCTGGGGTTTAATCTGTGCTGTGATCCTCTAGTTCCAAGATGATGGTGATGAGGTTCTCCAATCCGAAGATGTATCCGCTATCCTGGCCCTCGTGGACTACACTGTCCTCGCCATAGTGCCGACACGTGGTGTGGGCAAAGTCAATCATGCGAACGTCCACCGTCGGGCCGCTGTCTGGTCTGGCCATGCGTCGCACCACAGTAGAGCTGCTGGTGCCGCCACAAGCACCGCTGTTGCTACTGCTGCTGGCCACACCTGTGCCATGAGGGAATCCAAAAGCACCATCCTCCTCTTCTTCTTCCTCCTCCTCTTCTTCTTCCTCATCGTCGTCTTCCTCCTCCTCTTCCGAAACGCCATCCTCTGCGGAGTGGCGTGATCGCGGAGGGTCTCCGTCGTATATTATCAAGAGCGAGCTGGAGTAAAAGCGGTAGCTTTCGCAGGCCTCCAGGGCCGCCTGCATGTCTCGCAGCCTCCGCAGCACCGGAGACAGAAGCTCGCGTCTTAGGCGCCTCCCGTCGTGGAAGAACTGAAAGATGGCCTCTTTGAAACCAGACAGGGTCATCTTACGGCCATGGTACTTGTTCATGAACATGAGCTGCCCTGTGTCTGAATGGTAGACCTGGAGGAAAGTGAAGAGGAGCGTGTGAATAAAACATTGCCTTTAAGTGCTTCTAATATTATGGAATTACGCTCAAGAGCTACACTAACCTGCATGCCGCAGAGGCGTACTCCGATGCTGGCGGACGTACTCTGCTGACACTTGCGGATCTGGACGGCCTTCTTCTCTTCAGATGCATCATCCCCGTGCTGTCTCGTGCCCATCTTCAGATCAAGCACACATGGAACTGTGTAGAGCCACGTCAGGTTCTCCAACAGGATGAATTCTGATGGGAGGTTCTGGGTTAAGGGAAACGTAGATTCTCCTTTCTTTTCAATATTGCGCTACAATTAAGCTTTGTTTTTCTGCATAATAAATAGGCATGTTTTAGCTCACAATTGTCATTCTAACTGTAAATCTGCATAGCAATACAAGCTTTATAATGTGCTATTCAAGCTATTGTAGTACGAATAGTTTTATTAAGGAGTAGTGATTTTCATATATATTTTTAGTGGCTTAAATAAAATGTGGGTAAAATAAGTGTAAATTATTAATTTAAATACATTTTGTATATAATTATAAATCTGTTATCATTCATTTGTATTATATGTAATACATTTTTTAATTACATATTACCATCATTAAGAAATACATTTTTCATTGGCAATAAATAAAAAACCAGTAATAATATATCTTTATTATATACAGACATTAAAATATGTAATGCTTATAATATTTTATAAATAAAAGATATATAATTATGTATATAATTATGTATATGTTTTTCATAATAAATATATATATGGAAATATACTTTTCATATATAGAATATATGAATATACTCTACTGTTCAAAAATTCTAAACGTTTTTTGAACATCTTGTAGGCTTAACAAAGCTGCACTTATTTGATCAAAAATAGAGTAATCTGTGATCTGTAATATGCTAAATATTATTACTATTACAATTATATTATTTTCGTTATTTAAATATTATTACAATTTAATATATATTTTATTTTATTAATTATTCATGTGATGGCAAAGCTGAATTTATAGCATTACTTCAGTCTTCGGTGTCACACGATCCTTCAAATCCTTATAATAAATTATTCTAATATGCTGATTTGATGCTCAAGATACATTTCTTATTTTCATTGTTAAAAACAAATTTTGCTTCTTAATATTTTTTATTTTATAATAATACTTTGATGAATAGAAAGCAAAAGAACAGCATTTATTTGAAATACAAATCTTTTATAACATTATAAATGTATTTACCGTCACTTTTAACCAATTCAATGCATCCCTGCAGGATAAACGTATTAATTTCTTTAAAATGACTAAACTTACTAACCTCAAATGTTTGAACAGTGCTTTATATATATATATAAATGTATGACAATCTAACAATCAGCAGTAAACGGCACTAGACTAATCCACCTTTGTTGTTTTTGGCAGCATTGAAGGATACTGTATTGGTTGCGGTGTTTCGCGTTCTCCTTCATCCTCTGCAGGTGTTGTTGGTGGCACTTGATGCTCCAGGGGTTGTGCTTGAGCTGAGGGCCGGCGGCAGCATTGCTCCCCTCCAGGTTGTAGTAGAACACCTCGGCCTGCTTGAACCACTCCCGCTCCTCCTCGCGTTTGACACTAGATGGATGAGGACAGAGGTGGGTCAGCCTGACAGACAGATTACGGCTAACTTGGTAGAACTTATTTTAAGAGACATAACATAAACAACACCCCAAGTCGTATGGCTTGTTGAGGTTGATTAATACCACTGATCTATATACAGTAGTGTTCTATATTATAGATCAGTGGTTAAGACACCATGATTGCTAAAATCCTAAATCCCCCACAAAGAACAAATGCCTCTTATCTGGCCTTTCACCCCTTCTCCAGTCACACTGAGGTCACTTCGAAGTCACAAAGCTACGCTGGTTACATAACCTCTTGCTAAACTTTGGCTCAAAACACACATTTGAACCAGTCCGGTTGCCAGCAGCTGAGAGTGCATCTGCTCTGCCCAGCTGGGTGTTCTGTGGATCAGTGTGCTCAGCGCCTCCTCATGACGACAAGGACGCTACGATCGGTCACATTCTCATTGAGTCAGACAAGTACTGAGCAGGGCCATTATTACAGGAGAACACAGGCTAGTATTATTCAAGATATGTGGGGTAGTGTGGCCTAGGCATTAAAGCTTAAAACTGCTAACTGAAAAGCTGTTGGTTCGACCCGCAAAGAACAGTATGTGATCTGTCAGTATTGTGTCCTTGAGAAAGACTCTGAAACTCCCTGCACTCTCTGGTAAATGGTTACATTTTTTCCAGAGTTTATTCATGCAAAACTGTGCTACAACGTAACAGGTAGCTTGTCACATCGGTGCTAATTGGTTGCTAACTGTCCTACGTGTTTTTAGCACATTACTAAACAGTTATTAGGATGTAGTAGGGCTGAAGAAATTGAAGATAATTGTGATTGTGATGGGGTGACTGTGACTGATGCAAAAATGTTAAAATTTAAAATATAAAAATGTTAGGATTAATAAATTATAATTCTATTAAAACAATTGATAATTTTTATTTCATTTTACGTACTTATGTAAATTATGCTGTGAGACATTAGTAAACATAATAGTACGCATGCACAATGAACACACTCCAAAACATAGTTGTACATATTTATTTAAATAGCAGCCTTTGTGATTTGATAATTGCAATAAGCCAAACTGATGATTTTATTTTATTATTTCAATAAATAATTTAGCCCTACTTGTTAGGTGGATGCTTATATATCAAAAGACACACTCCCAAGTTTCTATTATATCCTGGTCTCTGGTCTCTCATTCAAGTCTACTAAATTTGTCCACATGTTAAAATGTTATTTTTGTTGACTAAATTGCATGCCGTTTGAATCACAGTTAAAATTGACTGTTACTATTCTAACAACCAATCATTGACTACATTTATAAAAATTTTTAAAACAAAAAACAATGAAGAAAACAACCGTGTAAAAACTAACACACTTCTACGTTTCAATTCTTCAACCCTATTTTTGCATCTATTATGCATATTGCTAGGACGACTGCACAATCAGATGTTACCATCCTCTCACCTCTTGTCCTTATCCTTCCGAGCGTGTCTGGACCGGTCCTTGCTGTAGCCCTCATTGTCCAGCAGCTTCTTACTGATGCGTTTTATTTTGTTATTGGGTTCCAGCTCTGCCGAGGGGTCCACGTTCTCCAAGTCCCCAAGGTCACTGTGCAGAGGGTACGCAATAAGACACAGATTTCCTTCCTCATCCTCCTCGAAACTCACCGACACCACACCTGCAGAGAGATGGAATAGGAGAGAGAGAGAGGTCAGAGGTGAAATCATAACTTCGCTTCAGCAAACAGGAAGTAGTCAGAGATCCGAGCTTAAAGTAAACTGTTTTGGAAATCTTTAACATCTCTTACCCACTTCTCTTTTTTTGCGCTTAAAAGCTCGCCAGTCTTTAACAAATCTACTGAGCCGACAGCACGAGCTGCTCCTAACCTGATAGGAATCACACAATCCATAACAAACAAACAACGAGAAAATTCTTGGAAAAGAGAGAGAGGAAGCAAAGAAGGCTGAAGGCTAGGAAGAGAGAGAAGTCTATCAAACAACAACAACAGCCAATGTGCAGGAGCAGTTTCACTGGATCAGTTTTCTGAATCGGTCACAGCAAACCACATGTCCATTCAATCAATGCCACACAAGGAAACCAGCCAACAAACCAATGACAAGAGGCTAGATATGATGAAACCAACACTATTTATTGTCAAATATCATATGACTTCATGACTCAAATTCAAGAGCATCCATAAAGCAAAATGCATCAAAACCTAGCAAAAAATTAAGGCATCACATATAAACATCACAAGAACATATTATGAACCCGAAAGACAGTCACAAACATATACACAAGAAACATCTTTTGCACTACATGAATAAATACATCTGTTATTCTGAAAGAGAGTCCTAAAAGTGATAAGGTCATGAAAAAGTTCATTTAAAAAGCATATAGATATATATACATATATAAAATGTAAATAATAAAGTAAAGATTTTTGTTTTTATTCTCATTCTCAATAACATTATTCTAGTCTTTTTAATGTATCAAAGTAAAAAATGATAAAATAATTAAAATACAGTATTTTTTAAAAGACAGAACAAAAGAAAATAATCATGTAAATTATATATCATCAGCATTTTTTTTAATGAACATTAGATTTGTTGGATAAAGCATTTAAAATATATATTTATAAATATATATAATTTTCAAAACAACAGGGCACAGCACAATGCAAACAACACAGCCTAGTCTCGCCTAGACTTTCAATTCAGAATATTTAAATCAAGCACTCAATATATTATTGACAATAACTTCCTACTGTTAAGAAAAATAAATGCATTTCAAAAGAGCATAAACAACCACAAAGATGCCCAAGGTTCTGTTTTGACATAACACCCATCCCCCCAACCTCACCCAATAAAAAACATATGTCCTGCACACTTATTACAATGGAAAACAGGCCATTTAAAGTGTATGGATGCTGCAGTGTGCATCCAAACTGGGCTGTATGTATCTGTGTGTGTTTTGAAAGAACAGAGAGAGAAAAATGAGACAGGTCGACATAAGCAAAATCTAAGCCGGTTGAACTTGTCTTTCCAGGTGTATCCTCAGGAATGACAGCAAAAAAAAAAAAAATAGTCCTGCCGTGATGTCATGTCAGCAGTCTCTGGGTCCAGAAAAAAAACACACTTGCCATTGCTGCTGCTTTTCAAGTTTGTTAAGCTAGGAAGCGCTTCGCATTCAGGTATCTTCAAACGAAACCCAGACACCTAGGTGTATGCGTTAAAGTACAGCCTTGCCAATAACTTACCTTTTAGGGGCCCTACTTAAATGGGACATTTACAAAGGCAGTACACCCAAATATTTAAAGTAATTTAAACTTCTATAAAACATTAAGGTTATGGTTGTAACCGTTCACTTTCATTGCAAACGACAATTAACGTGACTGGCAGGTGTTTCTTTTTCGGTTCCAGTAAATAAAGACAGACACACGGGTTTGGAACAACACGAGGGTGAGTAAATAATAGAAGAATGTTCTTTTTTGGGGTGAACTGTCCCTTTAAGAATGTATTACAACAGCGCAACCTTGAGGAGAATAGCGTTAAGACGGAAACACAGCAGCACTGCTGGCCTTCATTTAACATGAAGATGTTTTTTTACAGTCCAACACACCGAAAATATCACATTGTACGCGAAAGACAGTCATGGAAAAGAAAAGAATGGCTTTAATAGCCAGGACAACGGAACAAGACGTCACATTAGTAGCTACATACCTCTATATTGCGGTGTAAACTTCCGCATAGCCGAAGGGAGGCTCTTGTAAAACTGGTGCTCCCGGGGAATGAGGGGCTTGCATATCGTCTGCTCCCCGAAGCGGAGCACACACGAATGTCCCCCCACCTGGTGCACAAAGGGCTCAAGGAGCACCCCTTTCCCCAAATACTCCTGCGGCTCTGTCTGCATCCCCTCGATGGCTGGGCTCATCCTCCGGGGGCATTAGACTATCCCTCCTGGTCCAGCTGGACACCAAAGACGTGTAGACGGATGAAAAGGACGAAATTGACTCACTATTTTTTCTTTCGTTTATCTCGTTTCACTCTATCGTTTATTCACTGTCAGTGATGTAACGTTATTCTTCGCCGTGCAGCAGAACACGGCAGGACATAAACAAAAGAAACAGGAAGGAGGAAGAAAGACGACACGACAGAAGAAAGAACACACCTCTGTGTTTGGATTCAATCCTTTCTTTTACGACACGAATAATGTAGTTCGTATCGTCTTTCTAGTTGTTCTAAGGGCGTAAATTAGGGGATTTTAATCGAGAAAGAGCAGCTTAAGCGCCCGAGTGTCGGCCGCTTTCTCGGAAGCTCTTCTTCTACTGACACTGTAATCGCTTGCCGAACTGACAAAATGTCAGCGCTGCATCAGTAGCTCCGCCTCTAACATCAAATCGACCAATCAGAGCGCCGGAAATGGTGTTGGGTGGCAACAAGCGGAGAGGACAGAATGCGAACAAAAAGAGTGGGGGAGGGGTGGATGTAGATGAAAAACATTCTGGGGTGGAGGGGAGGGTGAAGCTGAGCGACTCAGCTGTTTTTCTCGCTGTGACATGGATGTCTTGGGGAAGCTGGTAAGGTGCACACTTTAAGGCACTCGCAAGGGTCACACGAAAATAAAGAAAAATGCCGTTTATGGGGGACAGGAAACGAAAAGGCAGAAATGAAAATGTTCTATATTAAATGAAAACTTTAATAAACTAGCAGATAACATTGACTTGGACAAGAATTCAAAGAAAAAATACAATAATATTAACAATACCCCCCCCCCCCCGATTTTTGTTTGTATAGCGCTTTTCTCAATGCACATTGTTTCCAAGCTGCTTAACATAAATAATAATGATAATTTTTTATATCTTAATGTCTTCATGCATTTCAATGCCTTTTATATACTTATATATTTATATATCTCAACAAGGCCTATATACTGTTTATTGGTTTGCTTGAGTATACAGATAAAGTTGAATATAGACTAGGCCTATATCCAACTTTATAGAGCTGTGTGTGATAAGATACATTTTTTGCAACAATCAGGCAGTTGAGATTTGCTATATATTTTCGCTTTACATGAGTATACTGTATGTATGTGGATAAAGTTGTAGCTATTTTCAACTTTACAGAGCTTTGCAATAATATAATTTAGGCTACATATCTTATGATGATATATAAACATTCACACAGCTGAGGTTTGCTGTATAGTATCTACATATTGCTTTACCTGATGCTGTTGGATGTACTATTAATCTAACTTTAAATATTTCTTCATGATTATAGTTTGCATTTTGTGACAATAAAAACAATCAAGCAGTTGAGATTTGCTATATGCCTGTATTGCTTTAGCTACCTGGGTTTACTATATGTATGTGAATAAGGTTGGACATACTTGTTCTTGGAGTTATTCATTTGTTATGTGGTGATATTGAGTATTATGAAACCTGTAAGGTTTTGTTCAATTTCTAACAATTTGATGCAGTGTAAAGCCTAATTATTTGGTGATGTGTATGACCGCAGTGGTTAAACTAAATGACAGGGTTCAAATTTAAATCATATCACCCATCCCTAAGCAGTTTAACTGTGGATTAATTGAAAGTCATGGCGTAATATTCATACATAACACATTGTACATAGTACGTGATATCTTTAGTCCCCTATGTGCAAGCCAAAGGCAACTGTGGCTTGCACATTACAAACAATACCTTTTTAATAATTACATGCATTTGAAATTCTATTATAGCAAATATAGGAGACTGGAAAATGAGAGGAAAACAGGTGACACATGATACCAGTGGCCCTCAGGGTAGGGGATTACTAGTGTCAATCGTTCAGCCAACGAAATTAAATAGGGTGTCTCGCCTGACTGGACAAATGTTTGTTTTTGAGGAACTCAGAGCGCTGAGTTTTAAACAGGGGCAATGGTATTGTGTCTGGGTTTTTTTTTTTTAGATTGAAGGAGTTTGTGAAATGCTGTTATATGATATTTAGTGTAAATTGGTGGGTGATGAGAGTAAATGGGCAATATAATAAGTTAATGAAATGAGCTGGCCACATGATTTTCCTCAGGGAAAGAGAAATGCACATAGTTTGAAGGAGGATGGATGCACGTATCATCTATTCTACAGTAGGAGGTTTGCTGTAGTGTTGGACCACAAGCAGCAGGTTTGACTTTAATCTCTCTCTAATCCGCCTGCTGGAACTCACGAGTGGAAAATGGGCCATGGAAAAAGCATGAGAGAAGAATGAAAAACATAAAAAAAACACTGCAGAGCAGGGACCTCCTCTTCATTAAATGACAAAGACAGCCAGATAGATCTTTATTATTAAATTTTATTTCAGAGACTTCAGACAGAGACAGAGATATATTCATTTTACCATTATCTATATTTTAAATTATTTATATATATTTTTTTAAGATATTAGATTTTGTATGTTTATTGTTATGCATAAACATAAGTAGAGAGTAACCTGTGACTTTTAATCTAAAAAAGATAAAGTAGCATTTAAGAATTCTGTATCTTATACTCTGAAGCCAAAATAGCTTTGAGTGAGAGCACAAATTTAAGTTGTTATTCACTGAAATCTCTTTTGCCTTAGCAGCATTTTCTTTGCTACAGAGCTTTAAATATTAAAACATCATTACCATGCTTCAGAATGCGAGCATGGCAGTGTCAAAGGGCCACACAATTCATTTATTCATTAATGGAACAAATGCAAATTGAGGGATGGTATACCAGCGGTTAAAGGTTTTGACCAATGACACAAGCCTGATGCTTTGATCACAGAGAACTTTGAGTCCTGTTAACTTGAGAATCCCGAGAGGACCCTTGTGCCTTTAAATAGGGTACATCACCCCAAATGGCTCCATGTGGAGGCCCATGCCTGATATTTTTATTATGCTATGTAAACAGCATCTGCTAAATGACAAGTAATTCATCACAGAGCTAACCAGATATGCTGCTGTTAAGATCTGTACAGATCAGTATGTCTTTAAACAACACTGACCTCCAGTTAAGTAGCGAAACGAGGGCAGGAGCCAATTCAAACTGCCAACAGAGTGAAACACCAGCCTAATTGCTGATCTGAGACGGAACAGAGAGTTTCAGCAGTTGCAGTACATTCTGAGATATGAAACATTCTGAGCTTTGGCAGTGTAAATCTGAGACCCGAATGAGAATGAAAGCACCCTATCCTGCAATTAGTGATAGGTTAGCAGTGGCACTTTTCTAACAAGGGCATGAAACCATGGCCAATGCCAAGACAGCACTCAACTCTTCTTAATTCAATCCCAGACTTGGTACATTGTGTCTGCAAACAAAGTCTGTAGTCTGCCCTGTAACCCAATAAGAGCTGGAGGTCAAAGCCAAGGCCAAGACTGGGCTACATGAATGGAGACAGGTGAGACAGTAATGCGATTTGGGTCATGCTAATCTCTCAATGCAGCTACGAATGAGTTAAAGACACTGGGATTGATGCGCAGACTGGCATCATCAAACCAGGACATACGAGTTAGCATGCAGTTATGAACACTGAAAACTATATACCTGAAAACCAACTGGTATAGTTAGGGGGAAAGCAATAGAATGCAGCATATAAACACTATATAAAGTCACCTGAGGAACACAAGGCCTTTTCCATTTTGACCTATACAAAAACACTTCTGCTCAGCAGTGAGATCATACTCTAAGTACGAATCAAACTGACCAGCCAACCTGACAACAATACAGGCCCGTAGCCAAAGATCCCTAAACAGCCACGTCCTGCACTCAATAGAAAATAGTTGGGCTCAAGGTAAGTCTATTTACGACAGCTCAGAGCAAATCCGCACAGGTCACAGAATAATACCTGCACAGTACATATATTCTCACAGAGCACCTAATAATAGTGCTGTATTTCCACAGTCTTTTAATAGAGGTGGATTTCATTTTAATTAAAACACACACACACACACACACACACACACACACACACACACACACACACACACACACACACACACACACACACACACACACACACACACACACACACACACACACACACACACACACACACACACACACACACACACACACACACACACACACACACACACACACACACACACACACACACACACATATATATATAAATACACGACGAGTAATTGCAGCTATTTGTTTTATTTAGATTTACATTGTACATATTTCACTAGCAGTTAGTTTACTAAACCATTAATTTTCTCTCACTAATAGAACCCCATTTAAAAAAAAATTTGCAATAAAACTAGTCAAATGGACATGAAAATTAAATAATAAAATGACCACTTAAATAAATTCCCTAGAACACGCTCTAAAAGTGTACAGTAGCATATACAAATAGCTGAAGAATCAGGTAATATAATCTTAAAATACTCTGTGGCTTTCTAATTTTAATAAACATATGTAAAACATGTAAGCATTTCTTGACTGGCGTATTTAGAGTATCTTAAACATTTGCCTGGATGTTAGAGTTGTCTGCGGTTTTAACTTCGCTCGTCCACACTATGAAAACAATCCATTACGTGCAATAAACACATGTACGTGACTCTGAGATAATCCGTCTTCAATGTCAACACATTTAACCCTGAATATCCCTTACATCTGCCTATATATGAAGCCCTTCCTGAGCTGGTGAGATCGTGACACGATTTAAAATAAGCCACATGCCGGATACAGTGAGAGTGTGTCCTGATGTCTTTGTGAAGGGTCGTTGGCCTGAACACACACATCCTCTCTAAGACAAAGCTTTAGACACTTCCTGAGTGCTCTCCACCCTACCTTGGAGAACAGCATATCCTGCTGAGATATGAACATGCTATCAGTCCTAATGTGTGTGGGTCAGGTTTTGCCTACATCGTGGGGATCAAATGTCCCCATTTTAATAATATGTTGAGGAAGAAGCTTATAGCACTAGATTATAAGATCTAAAAATGTCCGAAAAAAAAACCTTCTTTGAGGTTAAGGTCAGGGGTAGGAGACACGAAACACCGTAACCTCAGCATAGACACAATAAAATCTCTCTAATGAATCATCTCTCAAATGTAGCGTTGGCAAGTCTGCTTCATTTTAGTGAATCAGTTTATTGTAAAATAGTCTTATGTAGAGAAGAAAGTCTGATTCATCAGTGAATCAGTTTATTATAAACTAAGCATATCCAATTCAATTTATTGAATCAGTTTATTATAAACTAGGAATATGTAAAGTCCAATTCAATTTATTGAATCAGTTTATTTTAACATAGTCATATGTAGACAAGAAAGTCTGATTCATCTTAGTGAATCAGTTTATTATAAACTAGGAATATGTAGATTGGAAAATTCTAATTTAGTCATAGCATTAGTAATTCAGATTCATTATAAAATCTCTCATATGTAGCATTGGAAAGTCCACTTCATTTTAAACAACTGTGTTATTCTATCGTCATATGTTGTTGGAAAGCCCACTTCATTAGTGAATTTGTTGTATACTAGTGTAGAGAGTAAAGTCAGATTAATTCTTGTGAATTGGTTAATTGTAAACTCTCATAGCAATGGAAAGTCTGATTCATTCAAGTGAATCAGTTTATTCTAAACAAGTCACATGTAACACTGGAATATCCAATTCATTTTAGAGAATGACGCTTATTTGAGCGATCCATATTAAATAAATATGCTCAGAAATGATTCAACATTTTGAGTCCCAGTACTATCTTTCCAACTCGGTCATGTAAATTATTAATTATGTTTTTGTATTTAGTTTAAATGTATTAGTTCAAGTTTGATTCTATGCTTGTAGACCAGGTCACTGATGTTGATTTTAGTCTAGAGATTTAGGAATTTAGAATATGAGAAAGAAACCATTTAAACCTATCCTCTCCTTTTATGTAAAGCACTTTGAATTACCACTGTGTATGAAATGTGCTATATAAATAAACTTCCCATGCCTTGCCTTGCCTAAAAGTGTGTTATGTAACATAGTAAATGCCACACGGGTGGACCCTGTTCATTTGAACTTTCCTTCACTTATTTGCTGAAGAGGGCAAACACACACACACCTGAGCTCATAAAGAGCAGATGTATACCTATGCTTATGCTCACACAAATGAGCATTTCAATACTACAGATAACAGAGCTGGAAAGTGGATTCCTAAGACACTTGGAGACATTTCTCTAGTCTCCATGGTTACCTGCTGCTGTGTCATATTTGACCGAGTTAATACATTTTGTATTATACAATAGCATGACTTTCCTGCAGAACATTTCAGAAAAATACCTGTACTCTAAAACACTGTGACAAAAATAACAATACAAAATAAATAAATTAAATGTTTTGTCTGTGTTCTTGTGTGTGATCACCCACATATGATTTTTTTATAGACTAGAGCACAAATACAAGAAGCACATTAAAGATTCATTAAAATAAAATATTTTTTTTGCCTAGATTATGATATTTCATGAACAAAATATTAAATAAAATAAAGAAATAAACAGATTTTACTGAATGTAATTTGGGGCTATCATCATGCCTTGCATTTTTTATTCTGTTCACACCAACAGTAAGAAATTTTATGCTGTGCGATATTTTCTGTAAAGATTTTGTTTTTAGAAAAAATATTGCAATCATATAAAATTTCAATATTTTGAAAATTGTGACTTTTTTGGTCTTTTTTTCCTGCGCACCTATCTATTACCTGTAAGTGGGTGACGATTGATTGTTAATTTCAATATAAAATATTTAAAATATATAAAATATGCAATATAAAATGGAAGTTATTTAATTTATGAAAAACGTCCTTATAATATCATATTCTTTGATATTTTCATTTTCTCACAGAATGGCAATGTGTCAGACGGACAGACGGACAGACAGATAGATGAATGAAAATTGTTTTAAAGAAAATAAATTGCCACATGGTCTACTATTTAATTGTCTATAATTGTATTTAATAATTTGTCTTTATAATTTGTCTACCTAAACTCTTCAAACCACCAAAATAAATGTCATTTTCACAGATGTTTGAAGTATGTTTATAAAATATAACGTATGTTTTGAGTATCAACCCAATACTTCAATGCCAAGTCATGATATTTCACGACTCCACCTAAATTATTCTTTCACACATTTGTAAATGTCATGTCAAGCTGGTTATATATATATATAGCGCTTTTCACAATAATTACTCTTTCATAATCAGCTTTAAATAAAATAGCGTATTACAAATCCATCCGGTTAGCAAGCCAAGGGCAATGTGGCATGGAAAAAACACATTCAAGTAAAATGTGAAAATCTATATTTAATAGGTAAATTAACAGCCATCAATTGCCAGCAAAGGCAAAGTCAGACGCGATGCTATATTGAAGAAAAACAAGGAGGAGGGGAAAAGGTGAAAGTGCGTAACCAGAGTGAGCTCAGAGTGAATTAAAGTGTAGTCTCACATGTGGTTAGAAAGAGATATCTTACAGACAGACTGTAACCTAAGATAAGCTTTTAATTTTTTACATGGAAATCTGATCATATTAAAATGGCTACACCAATTATTCATGCTTCAAAAGCAATTGCATTATAACCTTACAGTTAATATACTTTAATTGCCCTCATTACAGGTGCACGTACACACCTGTTTTGTGGAAAAACTCACAGGCTCTGTAAGTGTGTGCTTACAGTATGTTGCTGTACTGTTTGTACTGTGTTTTGGGTGTGATATAATGCATTGCACTCAGTGTACCAGAGTTTAATTAATTTAGGTTGTGAAAACATCACAAGGCTGCATTTGTGTACTCTTTTCCTACAAGGCACCTTAGAGATTCTCATGGGTTGTGGTTCACTATTTCTGAGCATATCTCTAGACAAAAAATTTGAGAACCGCCTTCCTTTTGTCTCACCTCACTTGTGTCTGTGTGTCTCACTTTCTTTATATCTTGCATGTTCTCTCTCCTTATGTGCGCACTTCTTCCATCTCTATTCATCTTCATCCCTAGTTTCTGCTGTTATCTGAGTAGTGAACAGTGTTGGGGAAGCCACCTTGAAACTGTACCTTGACAAACTGCATGCTCTTAATTTAACCTGACAGTGAGGGCCTTCTTTCTAGGAAAAAAGTAGTTAAAAGAATATATTGGTCACTGCAAATATTCAGGTCAAGAGACTTGGTGTAAAAACACTGGTATCAGTTCACAACTCTTATCTAAAATTAAAATGGCAGCATGCCGAGAGAAAGCTGCTGAGCCTGAGGTAAAGTTTGATATATTTGACACGTTATTTTCATGATTTCATGGGATACAAACTGTAAAATTGAAAATAAAGGCAAGAAGAAAAACATGAAAATGCATTATCTGAGTTTTATTGTGTTTATAAATGTGTTACTGGATGGCAATACACCCCCCCCCCCCCCCTTATTTAAGGGCACAACTTTTTTTCTGAGTATATCATTACATTGTATTTTTTACCCCCCTCAATAAATTAGAATGTCGTGAAAAGTTCATTTATTTCAATTCAAATTGTGAAACTCGTGTATTAAATAAATTCAATGCACACAGACTGAAGTAGTTTAAGTCTTTGGTTCTTTTAATTGTGATGATTTTGGCTCACATTTAACAAAATCTCAACAAATTAGAATATGGTGACATGCTAATCAACTCAAAACACCTGCAATCTCAGTTTGGTTCACTAGGCTACACAATCATGGGGAAGACTGCTGATCTGACAGTTGTCCAGAAGACAATCATTGACACCCTTCACAAGGAGAGTAAGCCACAAACATTCATTGCCAAAGAAGCTGGCTGTTCACAGAGTGCTGTATCCAAGCATGTTAACAGAAAGTTGAGTGGAAGGAAAAAGTGTGGAAGAAAAAGATGCACAACCAACCGAGAGAACCGCAGCCTTATGAGAATTGTCAAGCAAAATCGATTCAAGAATTTAGGTGAACTTCACAAGAAATGGACTGAGGCTGGGTCAAGGCATCAAGAGCCACCACACACAGACGTGTCAAGGAATTTGGCTACATTTCATCAGAGGCTTCTACCTGGGCTAAGGAGAAGAAGAACTGGACTGTTGCCATGTCAAAGTTCTCTTTTCAATGGGCAAGTTTGTACATTTGAAACCAAGGTCTAGAGTCTGGAGGAAGTGTGCTCATAGTCCAAGTTGCTTGAAGTCCAGTGTTAAGTTTCCACAGTCTGTGATGATTTGGGGTGCAATGTCATCTGCTGGTGTTGGTCCATTGTGTTTTTTGAAAACCAACGTCACTGCACCCGTTTACCAATAAATTTTGGAGCACTTCCATGCTTCCTTCTGCTGACCAGCTTTTTAAAGATGCTGATTTCATTTTCCAGTGGATTTGGCACCTGCCCACACTGCCAAAAGCACCAAAAGTTGGTTAAATGACCATGGTGTTTGTGTGCTTGACTGGCCAGCAAACTCACCAGACCTGAAACTCCATAGAGAATCTATGGGTATTGTTAAGAGGAAAATGAGAGACAAAAAATGCAGATGAGCTGAAGGCCACTGTCAAAGAAACCTGGGCTTCCATACCACCTCAGCAGTGCCACAAACTGATCACCTCCATGCCACGCGAATTGAGGCAGTAATTAAAGCAAAAGGACCCCTACCATGTATTGAGTATATATACAGTAAATTAATATACTTTCCAGAAGGCCAACACTTCACTAAAAATTATTTAAATTATTTTACTTATGAAGTATTCTAATTTGTTGAGATAGTGAATTGGTGGGTTTTTGTTAAATGTGAGCCAAAATCATCACAATTAAAAGAACCAAAGACTTAAACTAATTCAGTCTGTGTGCATTGAATTTATTTAATACACGAGTTTCACAATTTGAGTTGAATTACTGAAATAAATGAACTTTTCCACGACATTCTAATTTATTGAGATGCACCTGTACATATAGTTTATTTTATATTAGTAACTATTATGTCTTACACTAAACCATACTTGTCACTGTCTTTCCCCTTGTGAAAGTGTATGTGTGAGGGAGGTATCAGTGATGTGATGGATATTGAGAAGGTGATATGAGGCCTTCTTGTATTGCAGCCAAGTAGGTGTTTGAGAGTGTGTATGTTCTGACTGGCTGTTGATTGTTTAGTGGAAGGGTGCTGATGTTCTGATTGGCTGGGTCCCAGCAGGCACGGCACACCTGAGACCAAATGCTGAGTGTCTGTGGGCTGCAGCGGGCACAGTGGAAAAATACAGAATCCCAGCTCTGCCAACTATGAGTAGGTTCACAGGGAGATGTGCACAAACAAGGGCATACAACACAAAAATGTGTTCAGAATCAGAAACCATTCAACACCTTTGAACTATAATATGCATGTGTGCTTGAGAGTAATTAAACCTCTGTCTGCACTGCAAATTATTTTGATCACAGTGTCTCACTTTTTCATGTCATTTACATGTGCATGTTTGAAAAGAAATTATCATAAATATTAGCAAATGAAAGACAGGAAATCAGTCCAGGGCCATGTTGGACAGGAAGTGCCACAATTTCAATACCAATAGAGACTACTGTGTAATCTATTGTTATCTAGCCTATCTGTTGCATCATTAACTAGGATAGATACATTCATATAATTTTTCACAAAATGCAACTATAAAAAAATTATTACTGAGATTTTCAGTGTTTTCAGCACATTTGGAAATATGAAATCTAAAATCAACAAGCTTTATTTTTATCTCATTGCTGTGTGGTTGCCAGGGAGTCTTGGGTGGTTGCTAAGTTGTTCTGACTACAATTTACACAACAGTGTTGTTATGCAGTGACTAAGGTGTTTTTGGATAGTTTTAATATATTACTATGTGGTTGCTAAAGTGTTTGCACAGGTGTTCTAAATTTCAGAGTTCCACGTTGCTGTCTGGTTGGTTACTATGTGATATTCTGTGACTGCTTGTTTTGTCATCAGCTAAGCTAAAATTGTTTGAAAATAGCTTCACTATTTTAGGTCTGTTGCAAAATGATGCATATTACGCACCGAAGTGTAATACTTAGAATTAGTAGTTTGTTCTAAACCCTTAACCCTAAGCATGAGTAACAATAAATGTGATGCTTGTGTAACTTCTCTTTATATGGAGGAACCAGAAGATACGAACTGCTGGTTAGGTCGATACACACAAAAAATAGATGATGCAATATGCCAGCTATGATAACAGAACTTAAAAATTGCCATGAGTCACAGTGCACAACCTGTTAAGAACTTGGTAAACCACACCCTGCAATCTTCTTACGTCTTTCGTTCAAATCCTGTTGCATCCATCTCCTCACACAATAAGTCTGTCACTCATAAGTCTCTCAACAATGTTTTCTGCACCCGATATCAAATTACTTTGGATCTGACAACAGTAGCCCATTAAAACCTACTTTATGACTGTGTCCGATACTAATAATACATGACCTGTCCATCTGTCCTGTGCAGTTGTGCAACAGTCCTGATTGCCCCAGTGAAAATGACCCACCAGAAGAGACAAAAAAGGACCAAACTAGGAAGAGGGATGCGAAATTAAAATGACAAATAGAGGGCAAAATAAGATGAGTAGGTATGTGTGTAATGCATTTGAAGCAAGATAAATGGCAAAATTCGCTGAGAACAATGACGTCACAGGTGGGCAAAAGAAAGGCGGTATCAAAGAGAGTAGATCAGAGAAAGAAACTTTAGGAGAGAGATAAACTGGAGCAGAGAGGTCAGCGTGACATTACAGACGGACTGAATTCTGCAGGGAGTCGTGTTTTGATGGAAGGACGGGTAGAGAAGATCTCAAGCTCAGAGAATAGACTTAGCAGTCGTGTGTGTGAGATGGTCAGAACAGGTGATCTTTAGAGGTGAGTGACTGACTCTTTTTTGTTTGCTTTTATGACATAATTATTTTATGTGGTAATGGACAGCAGTCTTGCATCGTAACATTCTTGTAAACCTACATAATTTTTGGAGATAATAGTTTTTTTATATATATATTTTCATTTATTATTTTAACTAGAAATTGCAAAAAGGACATGAACAGAAATACAGTTTTCTCTTTTGTAGATGTAACTATTATCCCCCTCTCTGTTTTCTGGAGGTGTGGATGTGTGGTCTATTCTCAAGCCATTGCAAGTTGGAACACAGTGTACTAGACAAGCTTCCCATGCTGTGAGTAATCAACACTGTGCATTTCTTCATTTTAAAATGGATGACAAAACCAGAGAAAACACTTAATTCCTCTATGATTTCAAAACAGACAAGGGACTGTTTTATTGAGTTGGTCAACCAATGGGAAAGAGTTAGAGACAGGCAAAGAGATAACATAGCACACAGAAGAGCAGACTGCCATCACTCTGTGCCAGAGATGGCCTTTAGTGTGCCAGTCCGTGTTCGGTTTATATATAAACATGGTGAACCCCCATGAAAGGGCATGCAGAAATACAGAGCAATTTAGAAGTGCTGCAGTAATGCTCACACAAAGGGAATAAACCCAGTGGTTTATCCAACAGCCCACACAGACATCCAGCCTCCACATCCACACATCGCTCACGCATAACCGCCCACACTTCAAACATCCAACACAAATGCCATACACCCCTCTCATCCCTCCAAGCACACACCTGTCTGTTCTTCTCTGTTATCCCTGACGGCAGTGAACCCTAGGCATTGGGTGCTCACATACACAGTGGCTTCAAATATTGTGTCCAGTCATTCTTATAAATGAACATATTGCAATGGAATGCAACAAAAATCCAATTACGTGGATCAAGATATCACCAAAAAAGGGTTGCTTTTTTGATAAATGATAAAACAATAATTTTGCACTCATTTATACCATGCAAAATGAAAATCAAAAGCATTTGAAGACTAAAATGAGCAGATGGTTTAAAGGCATTGCCAAAATATTGTATTTGGTTTTAATTTCAAAATTTGTTTGCAGGGGCCATTAAGTTTGATATTATGGAAGCCAGTTTCCGCCACAGAATAAAAGTAATTGCACATTTTTATCTCCCAGTTTTTATATTTTTTTTCACAATTCTGAATTTATAGCTCACAATTTGGATTTTGTGTCTTGCAACTCTGGGAAGTTAAAATAGCTTTTACTTTTGTTATAATTGTTATTGAGATATAAACACTGAATTACAATAATTCAGGCATTTTTCTCGCAATTCAGAGTTTACATCTCACAAGTTTGTTCTTTCTTTCTTCAAGTTCTGAGTTTATATTTCACAATTCAGTTTTATTTTTCCGCCACAAAATAAAATGTCATTGGGACTTTTTATTGTGGAGTTCTGACTTTTTTTCTTTCAACTCAATTCAATCACAATTTTGAGATAAAATTCACAAATACCTTTTTCATTTTTTACTCGGGGACAGAAACAGGCTTCCAAATGATATTTTGTTGTCTAAAGTAGTTTTTTATTTCTATTTCTAATTTTAAATGTTTTCATTTAATCCAAGAGAACAAAACTAAATAAAGAACAATTACAATCTTCTGACCCCAACACATACAACAAAGTTAAAATAATGATAATACTAACATTTATTAAAAACATGTACACAGATACACACATATATACATACAATACATGTAAACATAAACACAATAATTGAATAAATAAAATAATAACAGTAATTAATGAACTAGAAAATTACATAAATGCAGTGAAATGTATTATTTTGAAGTGTTGCGTAAATATTCAAATGCTTTTTGGGGCCACTGTATATTTAAAAAAAATTCAGCAGACAGAAGGACAATGATCTCATTGCATTCTGGCAGAGATGCAGGCATGATTTCATGCATTGCTTGGATTGAGAATAGAAAACAGTGGCTGAGATGTGATTTCATGCAATGCTACTCTGACATACAGTGCATCTGGTTTGTTATCTTCCATGTAGAATGTGATTGGTTAGAAGAGATAAGGACAAAGAGTGAATGGATAAAAGAGGAAAGGGGAAACAAAAATAGAAAGGGACATGGTAACTGTAAACCTCACTTCAACCGAAGTGGGATCCCCCCGAAGTCCCCTTCCCTTTTCATTCAGCAGTCTTTCAGTCTCCCCTTTCATCCCCACATAGGCACAGCATGTCTCTAAAAAGAAAATAGGTCTGTGTGTGCATGTGCTGCTGGCTTATGAGGGTAAGATATGGCTTACAGAGTCAACAGTGATCTTCCTGATACTTCATATAAGGTTATTTGTTTACTACATTACACTCAATACTGCTTATTTAAGCTTACAGTCGGCTGAGGGTGCGTGATACATATCAATAACCTTCTGTTTATTGGCCGATATAAGAGATAGAGAAACAGTATATTGGATATTTCAATTGTGCATGCTTCAGTTCTATATTTTTACATTTAGATCACCTTTGCATCATCTAAATCACACTGTAATTTCAACATTTAAAACGCTGATCATTTATTAAAACTGTTAAAAGTAATTCTTTAGCAAATATTAATAATAATGTATTTTATGCTGTAAATAGATATATTTTGATTAACTTAAAACAGTTCATTTTAATAGTAATAAATTGTTCTTTATTTTAAATTGAAACAAAATAATATAGAAATTCGATGACAACCATTTTGGATTTAAATATTGAATGAATTTTAATATTGGTGCATCCCTAGAGAAAATTGTTATGCTTTTGAGTTTTTACAAAATACTTTTATTCACTGAAGATGCAGTAAAAACTACCCTAAAACATTTTACTACTTCTATTTCAGATAAATTGAAACTGTTTTTAAGGAATACTCATATTTCACAATATTACTTTGTGTTTTTTTTCATTTGATTTAATGCTATTAAATACAAATTTCCTTTAAAAACATAAAGTGATTCCAAGTTTTTGAACAGTAATACTGTACCGTGCACTAGCTCTCTCTCTCTCTTTCTCATTCACTCGCACACGTCGCTATATATTTCTTTTCATCTTGTTTATCCTATAGCTAAACACACAGGACCTGTTTCCAATCCTCTTTAAACTCTTGACAGCTATGCAGGTTCCAGTCTCTCTCTCTCTCTCTCTCTCTCTCTCTCTCTCTCTCTCTCTCTCTCTCTCTCTCTCTCTCTCTCTCTCTCTCTCTCTCTCTCTCTGTATGTGTTTGTGTAATCAGATCTCAATCTTCAGAAAGATCCGACATTAACAGGAGATGAGTGACTCATAGCGGTCAGTGAGAACACAAGGTCAGATGGATGCCAACTAACACACACACACACACGCACACGCACGCACGCACGCACGCACGCACGCACACACACACACACCTATATAAGAAATATAACTGATTATAATCTCAATACAGAATATTTTATCTGCAGCCATCATTTATCTGCTGGAACTCTTTTATGTCTGATCATTTTCGCTAAGTGCAAACATTACATAAATATTCAAATTATTTAAACCATTTTACCAACAAATTTCCAGAATTTAGTTTTGAGTTTGATAGGTCTGAAAGTAGCTGTTGATGTATTTTACTGAGAGCTGTATAATTACAGTGTATGTAAATCTTTATCTTTACTAGTGGTTGTGATCTAAAATTGGGTTGCATGACTGTTGATGAGCTTAATCAAATTAAGGAAAAATTTTCCACACATTTTAATTTCATACAGAACGTTCATTCACATTTTATTTAAACAAAACATTACATTTACTGTATGTTTAGACGCCTTGTTCTATATTGTTGTAAAAACATATGTATAATCGTATGTGTGGAAAATTAATTATTTTTGTTGCAGGGATTAAAAAAATACTATCCAACTAATCCAACTAGTTATATAACTGGGCACTTAAGACAGCACAATAAATAGGCTTTTCATTTTTATTTAATTTTATTGAATTAAATGTTTTTTTCACATTTACAAAGTTCAATTTTACAATGATTTCTGTTTTCCATCAGTCTGTCAAGACTAAGTTATAGTTGTTCTGAAGCCTTTATTTTGTGATATTATCCAGTCCCCTGGTTAGTGACGTTAATGGTTGTTGGTTTGAGACCAGCAGGTTTTAGGGGCCAGTATGAGCACAGCTTCTTCCAGAAGTGGAACATACAGTTCCAGATTGGGTACAAGAAAAGTGGCTTGGGACCAATGATTAGGAAGTCAATTGTAATGTTCCAATTAAATGTAGGTGACCTCCTGTAAAGTGCTTTCAAAGCCTCTAATGGTTAAGAAATGACTTTCATCTACAGAACACCAACTCTAATATCACTGCTATTTGAGCTATTCAGAAAAAGCAACTAATTATACATTACATCCATGAACTATGCAAAGAAAGTTAGCTTTCAACACCTTCTCCATGACGGCTGTCCTAGGTCTCATGTCCCACATGAGAACTGAAAAACAGGGGATTGTGTGTTCCTTGAAGTCTTTGGGAATCTGGATCGATGACGGGGAATGTTAGAGATCATGATCTTTTTCACTAATGTAAGAGGTTAATTCAGTGTTGGTGTCATCGCTGTTCAGTCTTCTGGTGTCTTCAGTTACAGCTGATGAGCCGTGTTAAAAATGAAACGTTGTGTGGCGAATCCATGCACTTAGTTTACTCGCAGCATATGTATGTACGTTAAAATGCCTCTGCTTCTACGTCATATCTAAACTTGTCATGATACTCTAGGGCAGTGATAGGCAACTTTGGTCCTGAATGTCCTTTAGCTCCAACCCTATCAAACACACCTGAAGAAGCTAATCAATGTCTTCAAGATCACTAGAAAGTTACAGGCAGGTGTGTTTGAGTAGGGTTGGAGCTAAACTCTGCAGGATGCCTGCCCTCCAGGACCGAAGTTGCCTATCCTTGCCCTAGGGTATCGTTACTGACGTGATTACCAACCTCCCAAGTGTGGTGAAGTCATCCAAAGGCTATCCAAGACTCATCGGATTGTTTGGAAGGTCTGGACGTCACTGCCAGAATCAAGGCCAGGGTTTAGATACCAGAGGCAAGGGTGTGTGGAGGGAGACACAGTACCACCGCTGACTGGGTTTCCCCCCTTAGAAGGGAAAACTCTCCTCTTATGCAATGCAGGAGTAAGACATCTGTATTGCATCATCCAACTGGTTTTAACATGAAATTAGAATGTTGTTTATTTATATTTTACACTTTCTAAAGCCAAAGCGCAACAGTGTGATACAAACAATATAATCAATTAATTAAATAAATGTGTCTAAATAAACTTTTGAAAATATTCAAAATTTGAATCATTTCTAATAGCAAAGGGAAGCCCATTCCATTACTTACAGGCTCTAAATGATATATTAATCGGTTGCGCATGCTCCTTTCCATTATTTTACATTATGGATTACCTTTGTCATCATCTGGCACTCACCTAAAATGTATCTTTAACCAGTAATGTAATAATTATTTTATTAATTATAATTGTATTAATTAAATTAGTTATTATTTCAATAATGAATAAAGTTTTAGTTATATGTATATATAAAAAAATGTCATACTGTGTATTATAATGTTATGATAACTAGCTTATAACTTGATTTTTATTGTTTTATTTTAAATTGAATTGAAACAAAGTGGTAAAAAATGTAATTTTAATTGATTATGAGCTATACCATTAAAAATAATTATGAGCTTATTGATATTAGCCAGCAATAAAATTTTGCTTCATCCCCCAATGTTACTCTCAGGTTTGGTTCAAATATACTGAACGTACTTCTGAAGAAACAATATTTGAAAGAGCATTAATTTAATTAAATAGTTGAATGTTTAACACTTAGGGTTACAGAAGTTTGTTAAAATCCCTAACCCATATGAGAAATAGTTATGGTAATACTTAAGATCACAACTGTAATGCACCTGTACTGGGGCTTGCTGTGTGAAAGGATAGTCAAACTGGGTTGACCTGAAACTAGTATCACTACTGACTTTGTCAATACACTAGGTGCAATACAATAGGGGCAGTCGTGGCCTAATGGATAGAGCATTGGACTTTTAACCCGAGGTTGTGGGTTCGAATCTCGGCTCCGGCAGGAATTGTCCACGACTGAGATGAGACCCTGAGCAAGGCACCAAACCCCCAACTGCTCCCCGGGTGCCGCAGCGTCGGCTGCCCACTGCTCCAAGTGTGTGCACTTGGATGGGTTAAATGCAGAGCACACATTTCACTGCTGGTTATACTCTGTATAATTGTGTATGTGACAAATAAAAACAATTTCTTCTACACAACACTTCTAATCAATAGCAGTTTGGCTGTAGTTAGTAGGTATAGTGCATAAAACCTGGGTCACTGGCATTTGCCTAGTTGGCTCTGAATTATACATGTGAGGAAGGGCCAGAGACAAGGTCATTCTTTGAAACTGGACCCCAGTAACACAAACCCTCCAACACGAGCAGGGAAAATGAGCACACGCACTGATAGGGACACGCTTACACAGCGGCACAAAGAAAGTCAAACAATTATACACACCCACAAAACCCATTTGTAGTGAAGCACTGTATACTAATTGGTTGGACATAGATATATATATATATCAGCAAGTTCTCACACACCCACAAGACACACAGTCTGTTATATGATCTATCCATTTTATTGTATGTTGATATTATTATATAATATCTATCCATATTACTGTATCTTTTATTCAATATATATAATTCTACATGATGCATTTCCATGTTCCTCTGGTCTGAAACTTTCAAACAACTTTATTTACTTTAGTGTACTTGTGACTTGTCATTACTTGGATATTATGTAGACATTAAGAGATAATTCAGATCCTTTTTATCATGTGACTACTTACAGGAGTGAACTGAAATTCTTTGTTTTATATATATTTAAAGCTAAATAATTTGTAATGCGGTATCAAGCACTGGGTTAGTCACACACTGCACCAAACATGTGAGAGGTAAAATAAGATAGGATTTTGGGGAATCTCCATCCACCTAAATAAACTTTGATGTGTTCCTGTGGCTCAGTGGTTAGAGCATTGCGTTAGCAGCGCAAAATGTTGTGGGTTCTATTCCCAGGGAACACATACTGACAAAATTTATAGCCTGAATGCACTGCAAGTCGCTTTGGGACCAGAATGTGACTTATTTGGCATATTATGAAAGTGAATGGTCACAATCCTCCAATGTTGACAGACTTAGCTTTTTTTTTTAAATAAAACGAATAAACTCCTTTTAACCAGTTCAATATTATAGAAAACCGACCCATTTTAAAAGAATAAGAGAGATACAATCAACCAAACATGTGTAGTTTATTCTGAGCCTGCACTTCTTGAGAAACAACATAAGAGCAAATCCTTTTAGAAAACCGAATAAAAGGCTGAGTGAAAGTGCTGCAATTATCCTGATGCTAATTGTATTGAACTACCCACTATTCAAAGAAGAACAATGTGCGTATCAAATCTGTCACATTTAAATCCACGTCCCATTGATGCATATGGGGTGTATATTAAGACCCTACAATTAGCTTCATAATGGCTTCATTGAGTGAACATGAGTCGGCCGGGTTGTTCCTGTCAATCCACCTGTAGAAATCCATGAATCAGTGTGCAACACATACAGATCTCTACAGCAGCCAAATAAGCACGTTCAGACATAATGGGGAGGAGTGGACTTACATAACGCTACGATACACTGCAGCACGTGTTCCGGGTGAGACACAGACCAGACAGAAAGACAAACCAGATGTTCTGTGAGACACATCTGGATAATGGAAGGATATTGGGTGCGAATGGTTTTGTAGGTCTGTTAAGTAAGAATGTTGAACGAAAGGATTGTATTTCTTCAGCAAAAAGAAGAAAGGAAACATACGAGACAAACAAAAGGCATAAACACTTTCTCCTGGAACCGAGAGATTGTTAATGTCTGAATCTCACTCAAAACAAGGTCACATTCCATCCCAGCATGCATCCTACTCAGTCAGTTTATCTGGAGAAGGAATCTCTGAGCAGCTTTTGTTTATGCGTATGGTCGGTGTGAGACGGTAGCGGGTGCGTATGAGTGTGTGTAAGTGGTTTGGGGTGATGGCTATTAAGTGTTAGTGTTTCCAGGAACAGCAGACAGCACGGGGTCTATTGATGCCTGTGACCCTCTTGCAGGGCTGGAACCGTTCATCACACGCACTCACACACTTCTCTGTAGTCTCAATATTTGATCTAGATGTTTGAGATAATGCAGCACAAAGTATGTAAATTAACTGACTCTATTAATCAAGTGCCATTATACAATACAAAAGTGCACAAAATTATTTGATGCAAAATAAATCTAAATTGGTAAAGATTTTAAAAAGTGATTAATAATAGTTTAATTGTATATTGTCTTAATTTTATTATATTGAATTTAATTTAAGTCATATTTTTATTTATAGTTCAAGTGTAGACTTTCTCTTTATTTTATTTTATTGTTTTTTATTGTATTTATATTTAATTTAATTTAATTTAATTTAATTTAATTTAATTTAATTTGTATTTATTTGTATTTATTTGATTTGCTGTATGGACTTGACTGGTCCAGGGTCACACTGACACACACACACACTCGCGAACGCTCTTCCGGAGACACGCTGCATCACTTCGTTTCCGTTTGGGTGACGCTTGTTTGAATTGAATCTTCGTCAAGCAAAATCTTAACGTCTATTTTCTATCTTAAATTCCGATTTTATACACAATAATTTTTGTTATCTATATCGTGTGAAAATATCCCCGATCGCTTTCTGCAACGAGAATAATCAGAGCGGCTTGTTATCGCAAGTTTTAATTTGATATTCGAGTCCGCTATTAGCTTATAGCCCCTTTAGCAAAGACAGTGCGGTGCCGCTAACGCAGCTAATACCCCTTTTCACACACACACACACACACACACGATTTAACATTGTTTCATTGTTACTTGCTTTAATGGCGGATTTGTTCTACCTTTGTGTGCAGGTGAGGAACTCGTTTGAGCTGCATTCGGTGCAGCTTGAGGCCGTGGAGAGACGGATCGATGAGCTGCTGGGAAGCGGGCCCAGCTGAGGAACGGAAAGCAACGCTGGAAACATCTCGGGCTGATGCGCACAAGTCCGGGGTAAGTACGCAACGCGCTGCTAATACTCTCACCACATCTACTCCGTGTGTTTCTCTGCACAGGCCCTGTGCACCCGGGACGCGATCGACACAGATGGCCTTCACTCCGGCGCCGGGAAACTACGGGACCTGGTGCGGCAGCGGAAGACGCGATCCAGGCCC